>JAMPIV010009326.1:697500-865000 GCA_024509875.1 Oreohelix idahoensis | reverse complement strand
GTTGGCTCTCCACAAGGCCCCCGCGCCTGCAGGACGCCCCCCCCCCCCCTCTATAGTCGAATAAAAAAGTGAAATTAAGCGTTATGTTTGTTGGTTTGTTTGTTTGAATCCCTGGGCGCGAGTTATTCACTCTTTTGCCCTTTAGGGGACGAGTTATTTACTCGTTCATACCCTTGAGCCAGACCGCCTGCGCCACCGCCGCCCTTCTCTGCACATGGTCCGTGTTGCCACACGGCCGGGAAGCCACCCATCGTGACACCAGGCGATGGTACCGCAACCCGCCGTGCATCCCACACGGTATCAGACGATTAGGGGTGTGTTTTGGGCTTTCTTTCAACCCCAGGGAGCATCCTAGACTCGAAACAGAATACACCAGGCCCACTTTGGCGTGTGTGTACTGCCCCGAGGTTTGATAACTCTCTACCCTGCAAAGGGGGTTATACCTCCAAAGACAGTGGGGACTGGCAAAGAGGCCAGCCACCAGTGGGCTTTATTGCAACCCCAGGGAACCTCTCTTCGGGTGGCGAAGATGCAATGCCACGAGAAAATTGGTTCTCTATCCTGCAAAGGGGGTTATATCTCCGAGACAAGACGTATCGAGGGATCGGCACAGCCAGCGCCGAGCCTCCACCGCTGCCGAGCTGCATTACCAAGAAGAAACCAGCTCCGGCCCACCTGAACTGGGAGGACCCGGACCTGGGACCAAACACAGTCTCGATAGATCACGGCTCTGTTCATCAATGGCGTAGCAGCGACCGAGCCTCAACCACTGTCAAATGACGTTATCGGACACAGACACATATCACTGCCTCTACTTTACTGGGAAGACCCGAAAGCCGGTACCACACACAGTCTTGAGAGGACAAAGATCGCTTGAATCGAAGGGAAACGCTTGCCCCCACTCCGGAACGCCTGCCCCCTCTAAGCGTTATCATTCTTAATAATAATAATAATAAATTCTTTAAGCACCAAACACGGCGCATAAGGCAGAAACCAGTGCTCTCCAGGTTGTTCGTTGTGACGCCACTCCTCTTAGCTCTTGCACATTATTTAGGCCAACGTTTTCCTTCTCTTATTATTGTTCTTCTGAGTGTTTCTTTTGGTCTTCCTTTTTTCCGCTTACCCTCAGGAACCCAAGTGAGCGCCTGTAGTGGTATTCTGTTGTTTTGCATTCGTAGGACATGACCGATATATGACCATCGTCTTTTCATTATATAGTCGGAGACATATTTCTGCCTAGAGTCTTCTCTTATTTGTCGATTAGTCTTGAATTCTTTCCAACTGATGTTCATGAGTTTTCTAAGACATTTGTTCTCGAATGTATTCAGCTTGTTCTCCAATGATTTTGTTATTTTCCAACTCTCACAGCCGTATGTTAACACTGAGATAACATTTGAATTAAACAGACGAAGCTTGGTATGTATATTCAATGATCGTAATTTCCAAATGTTAGATAATCTATTGAAGGCGCTAGCTGCCAAAGCAATTCTAGTATGGATTTCTCTTGTTGTGTCACCATCCTGAGTCATTTTACTTCCTAAATAATTGAAACTTTCAACTTTCTGTAGTTTTTCCCCGTTCAAGATGATATCAAAGGTCTCGTTAGAAAAGTTCATAGCTTTAGTTTTAGAGGCATTTATTTGGAGACCTATTTTAACCGAGAGATGACACAAATTATTTATTGCTTCTTGGGATTGTTTCTGAAATATATTTTATGCCCTTCCCCGTCCATCTACACTCGCTGACACCCAATAAGTCCAACTTATAATTATCCATTTCTTTAATTACTTCTTCCAATTTTCCGTCTTGATACATAGTCCTTACATTCCAGTATCCAATTTTAAAAATCTCCTTAGCCCCCAAGATATTAGAGTGAGTCATGTTTACTGTCGAGCCTGGTTCTGTTTCGGTAACAATAGCTTGTTTTACGATAGTGAATTGTTAACTCACTGATCAACCCTCCGATCCAACCGACCGATTCGAGGGTTTCGAGGTCAGTTATAGGAAAATATCTACACCACTAGATACTCTGGTGTATCATTCTTAAACGAGTTGAGAAATCATTGAAACGATAGATGCAAAACACCTTAAGGATGAACTTCGACACTTTTCGTACTTGAACAAGAAACAACTTCACCAATTCAGCCTGCTCAATCAAAGTCACCAATAGCACATTCTAAAACTGTGGCTCTATCAGTAGTTTAAGTGCAACATTACCAAGTGTAGAAATTATGTTCAAGATCGTCCACATGTCGTCAAGATGACTAATGTGGAGCTTATGATCGAACCAAACACGTGTCTGTGGGACAAAGTGATCAAGAGAAGAGGCTAGCGATGGATAAAACCACAAGAGTAGACCATATGGTCACTGCCCTGGCAAAATAAAACCAAAATATGAAACCTACCCAGCAAAAGATATTTATAAAATGTTTGAGGTATACACAAATTGCGATCCTCGCCGGTGCTACGGAGTTCGTGCACTGTGCTGAGATCCTATTTGTGTGATCTAAGGGAGGAGATTGGAGCACTAATGGAGTTGTCCGTGTGCAATGAAGATGATCCTTAAAACTAAACCACACGATAAGAAAACCTGCTGATAGCATTAAAAGGCTGTGCTTGTTCTAGAATCGCCAGGGTAACTGAGGTCAAGGACATTTGAAATAATCACATAGAGAAGGTAAATGGAGAGAGTCTTGAAGAAGACATGGAAAGAGATTAAGCTGATGGCAGTGGACAAGAAGCGCTGACATGAGATTGTTGAAATCCTGTGTTCCTTGAAGAGCTAAGTGTTCATTAATGAAATAGTTAACGAAAATATCTTCAAATAGCTAACGCTTAGCCCTCCAGTCTCGCTCCATCTATTCAAGTATTTCCCATGTCTGCTTCATCGTTCTTAAGTCTGTCTCAAGTTTTCTTCTTCAAATCTATATTTTTTTTCCCAGTAAGATGGACATTCCAGAATCCGAGACCGGACAGCCTTATAACTAGTAAGAAGAGAATGGTGCTCAGAGGGACCCTTGTTACACCCTAGGTATTATCTCGAAAGGTTTTCTGTGAGTTGTCCGACAATATGAATTCAGCAATTCCATGTCTTCATACGTTTTCCTTACGTGGTTAATCAACTTGTGGAGAAATCTAAAATATCTTACGATGTTTTGTGTGGGTGGTAATAACCTGTGCTCTGGAGGAAGAATATCGTATCTTAGATAGTAGGAGTTAATTACGTTTTGTAAGACATTAGTGAGCTAGTCTCTTGTTCATTGCGTGTGCTACGTAGTTCTGTGGGTGACCTAATTTATTGATTAAGATTAGGTTCTCATGTATCTGTGTGACAAGGGTTGGTCAGGTGATGAAAACGAGTAATGATGACTGGCTGGGAGAATTAGAGTTTTTAAATCGTAAGCAAATATTTATTCACTAAGCGGTTGGCTTTTGAAAGAAATATGCGTTTGCAGAGAGAGAGAGACAGAGACAGAGAGAGAGACAGACAGAGAGAGAGACAGAGAGAGACAGAGAGAGACATAGAGACAGAGAGAGACAGAGAGACAGAGAGAAAGACAGAGAGACAGAGAGAGAGACAGAGAGAGACAGAGAGAGACAGAGAGACAGAGAGAGACAGAGAGAGACAGAGAGAGACAGAGAGAGAGACAGAGAGAGAACGAGAGAGGAGGGAGAGAGAAAGAGAAAGAGTTTGGTTGGTTATGTACAGCACGCGCAATCAAGAGTGAGTGTATCAATTTGATCTAGTGACAAAATGGCTTGTGGGGTTTGTTTTTCGACGGATGGATGGCCAGTCGTGAGATTGCTTCAGTGAATGTTTATTTTAAGGTACCGTATGTGAATTTGTCAAGTTTGTTGTTTTTGTTGTTGTTTAACTAGGGCTGCAGAGTTTCTTGCTCGTTTGCAGCCAATTCCATGTTGAAGACTCCGTGGTATTATCTACACTGTAGATCTAGGATTTTCCTGTGGCTTTCCTGCCATTCAGAAACGTGCTGAGTTGAAGTCGTGAGCCCCAGTTTCTCCATCATGGCTTGTTTTTAATGGAGAATTTGGTCCCAAGCTAGGAGTAAGAAGCACATGGCATACTGTCCATTCCCAGCCATCTAAGGGGGCTATCCAATTATGCAGAGCTAAAATACTGTGCTCTGGTTCTGGGCTCTCCCAAGGAATCGTCACGTCCTGCACAGAGCCACTTCTCAGTTCCCCATGCCTATCACTGGATGCATAGTGAGATCCTCATGCATGCAGTCAACGATGTCAAAGGTAAAGAATTACGTCTGATGCTCAGGTGACTTCTCCAAGCTTAGTGTGCAATGGTGGGTTCTCAACAAGTTTCACCACAGGGGGAATCCCTGGAATGTGTGTGGATGATTTCAAGGTCAATGAGGGTGTAATTAGCCTCACAGACAGAGGTTCACTTCCACATATGTATACTGTAGCATTGTGCATAGATGATGGTCATATAAAGATGACCAGATATTCCTCCATGCATGAATTTGCAAAGTTCATTAGTTATCTCGGCTGATCGTTTATGACGTATCTGATGCCGATCTGATGTCTTGCATAAACGGTTTACAGGGATATGTGCGTTCTCTCGTCAGTTTTATTTTGAGGTGGTATGGTTTAGTACTTACAAGTAGAGTACCTCATGTTATGCGCCAGTGGTTATGTTAAGTATACAATTGTAGTTCAAGGAGATTGCTGATCGGTGTTATAGTTTGTTATTTAACATTGTCCCACGAAAGTTAACGTAGTCACGCCATGTTGTGAAACATTTTTGTCAGTTTATGCTTTCTTTGCATAACTCATATTGATGGTCTTGATGGTCTTGACGTGACAATAGTGCGTCATTAATTTTAAGAGTGATTGTCTTGTCTAACTATCCAAGGTCTGTTTATAAAACACAAATGCAACATTCTCAGATCAAAAGTAGAGAATGCAATACGCATGATATAAAAAGGAAAATCAGCAGGCATGGACAACATAAAAATTGAAATGATAGAAGCCCTGGAGAGCTTTGGTATAGATACAATGACAGATCTGTGCAACGATATATACAATACAGGATATTTACCACATGACACGAAGACATCGTCTTTATAACATTGCCCAAAAAAACCTAATGCAACAGAATGTTCAGACTTCAGAACAATCAGCCTGATGAGTCATGCAATTAAAATACTGCTCAAAATCATACAGGAAAGAATAAAAAGTAAGGTAGACAGCGAAATCCAAGAAGAACAGTTTGGTTTTAGACGGAACAGTGGAACAAGAGAGGCAATATTTTGCCTAAGAATATTAGCAGAAAAATATACAGAGGTCCAAATAAGCATGGACATGAGCTACCAGGGCCGTCTTAACAGCATTGTAGGCCCCGGGCAAAGCAATGCACTGGGCCCCTACCAGCCCTACGAGCCCACAGGAATAAAAATGATGTCCTATGAACAATATGACAGCATCCCAGCATGGGGTCCCTAGAATCGTGGGCCCCTGGGCAGTGCCAGTTGTGCCCATGCCTTAAGACGGCACTGTGTGCTACATTGAACGCTTTTGACAGAGTCCATCATGAGAAAATAATTGAATGCCTCGAAGACATAGGCATTGATGGAAAAGACATAAGAATACTCAGTAACCTTTATTGGGAGCAAACTGCTACAATAAGATCTGGAAGGAATTATTCACCAATTATAGACATAAAAAGAGGTGTCAGACAACGTTGTGTGCTGTCCCCCTGCCTATTTAATCTTGTCACGAGATGGATTTTGGGCGACCACTTCTCGATCTCTCTTTCACTCCGACAGTACTCATTTTAAATTATTGTACTAACTAATTGCGTGCTTTTCCATGGTCAGCACTTTTTTCTTTCTCTGCTATGTAGCAGAAATTTTATACTTCCATTCTTACACTCCTTTTTGTAATAATTCGTCTTGTCTTTTTACCTGCCCATCCCTGCTGAGATAGAAGACAGATGATGCAATATTGAAACGGCAGTCACGTTGGTAAATTCTCGGGTACCAAACTTTAGCCGCGACCGATTAACACTAAAATCGCCCCAGCGTGGTTGTTTAATCGCTGATAAGGCAAGGGTGCATCTTTGCCAAGGTGGTAAAGAGACGGGTTTTTGTGGGCTCAAGCAACAGATAACGAGATTATTTGTCCGTGAGACACATTTTGAACAGATATAAATGACATAATCGTTTGCTGTCCGACTCTCACGAAGACATTACTTTATATGAAAGTAAAAAGTTGTTACATCTGACACACATTGTCGTATGAAGTAACGGATGTGTTGGTGAGTTTGCTGCCAGGCAATCAGATGTTTTACTACCATATATGGGAGAGGTGACCTCTGCATCATGCACATAATTTTTCCTTATCGGAAATATTTTAAATTTCCCCACACGACACGCATGTTTGAAAACGATTGGCGTTCTGATTAGCCTCGTAACAAACAAATGCGGGGGGCAGACTTGCAATATAATCTCACAATTTTTGCAAGTCTAGTTCCCTGTGAGAAATCGCTTGCCAAGACTACAACCAGACCTTACTAGAAGTTAGAATTCAGAATTCCATTTATCAGGCCGGACTTTTGTTGGAGTATTTTGGGAAGGACTTACACAGCCCAGGAAAAACTCTACCATTTTAAGAAGGAACCGGAATCTGAGGAAACTGAAACATACGGAGTCAAAAAGTATGTGAGCCAGGATTGGCGTGTGCATTTTGTATTTTATATTTTTCATTACTAACATGTGAGCTAATATGTTTATATTGCCATGTGAATATTAATATGTGAAAATCGCTAGTGGATGTGCAAGTCATTTGAGGCGTTTAGAATGATGATTTCATGAACCACCACTGCAAGGACTGGTGACTGCTTTATCGCTAGTTTCTTAAAGAGAACTAAAAGCATAAGTAGTCCCAAGTTCCATACGGAGCAGGAAGGGAAAGATGAAAGAAATGATAAATTAATATTAGACAAACATAAAGGTATGTTTTCAGGCACTCGCAAGAAATAAAGAAGTAGAACACTTGGACAACAGAAAAACAACAGACGTGAGTGGCTTACCCAGGGTTCGAACCCCGTACCTTCCGTACGACAACTCCGCCTAGCTATACAAGCGAATCACACTGACCCCACGGCCAGCTAGGCATCCCCAAAAAAGGATGCTTTACTGACTAGTCATCAGTGTGAAACACAAGACAACACCGGAAGTATACAGTGGGCAACTCAGCCCATTAATGACGCAATCACTTCTGTTGTTTCTCTATACAGCAGTATATGTCAGTCCAAACAAGACAAAGACCTTGATACTGTGTCCAGTAAATGATAGAAGACTTAAGGACAGTAGTATAGAACAGAGAAACAACAGAAGTGATTGCGTCATTAATGGGCTGAGTTGCCCACTGTATACTTCCGGTGTTGTCTTGTGTTTCACACTGATGACTAGTCAGTAAAGCATCCTTTTTTGGGGATGCCTAGCTGGCCGTGGGGTCAGTGTGATTCGCTTGTATAGCTAGGCGGAGTTGTCGTACGGAAGGTACGGGGTTCGAACCCTGGGTAAGCCACTCACGTCTGTTGTTTTTCTGTTGTCCAAGTGTTCTACTTCTTTATTTCTTGCGAGTGCCTGAAAACATACCTTTATGTTTGTCTAATATTAATTTACTGTTTACAGGCCTCGGGTTTCCCTTCCTTATGTGTTATTAATGAAAGAAATGATGTATATTCTAAGTAACACATTTACATTTTCAAACCAGTGTAAATGTCTTTGTAAACATATTCACTTTAAAGTTAATGAAAGTTTCAAACTGTTGAACCAGTGTAGATATAAATGAAAACATATTCAATTTATATTGTGAACACTTTTCAATCAGTGGATTGCAAATGTAAACATATTCTATCTGTACTATTAACCTTTTGATTTAAATGTAAAATAAAGATAAAGCTATTCAATTTAAATGTAAAAGAAGTTTTCTCTCGAGGGAGTAAGTTTAAATCCCGTCGAGGGTAAATTCTGAGGTAGATGGGATGATGGAATAGAAAGAAGGGGATACATGTCGGGAAACGCAATACTCAGGAGAGTGTTTCGTTTCTATTCTTTTACCATAGTTGTTGGTGGTACTACGAGTAGTTTAGGATACTATCTCTGGAACAAGAAGGAACAGTGGCCTGAGCTTTAAGACAAAGGACCAACTTCGTAGGCACTCCCTGACATTTTTGGGAAGGTGCTGCGCCCTAATAACCTTGACCAGCGACGAGCGTGATCGGTCTACCAAATACCAAACCTTTAGCGGGAGCAGAACCTACCATTCGCATATAAGTTAAACGTTAAAGCTGCCACGTGAACTCTTTTATAAACTTTCATCCCATCACAACAGTGATGACAACTTTCTGTTAAATCATTATTCAAATTTTCTAAAACCTTGTTAAACTTACATGATTATTAAATCTTTTATTTGTAACTATACAAATATAACTCTGATTTAATCATTTTAAATGTACTGCATGTTTGTCTCAGTCAATTTACTAAATACTCTAAACAGAGCTTTACCTTAATAATAAGAATTCAAGTGAGTAAATCAGGGTGGGAGCTTGGCGAGCTGAAATTAATAATTGCTTAATTCTTCATAAAAGGCGGCGGACCGACAAAACGTTAACAATTGCCCTGCCAATGCAGCACTGTTCTTGACTTCGGAAATATAAATACTCCCTTGAGATACAAGCATCATTATCTTTCTATCTACAACTCTGCCAAGAGTAATCTTGTGCAAAGGTAGACACATCTGAAGGCCCATATTAGATACTTTTGAGTTTTGGCCACTGTTGGACCACTACTACAAAGCAGGGGAGGCAATCCGTGACAATTCTATACACCGAAAAATGTTCAAACAGATACAGGAAATGCCAGGACTGAACATCAATGGAAGGTCAATAAACAACCTTATATATGCAGACGATACTGTGTTGTTAGCTGAAAGTGAACAGGATCTGCAAGAACTAGTGAAGCAAGTGAACAGTATAAGTCATAAATATGGATTGAACATTAATATTGAGAAAACAAAAACTATGATAATTAGCACAACAGACTATAAGCCCACATTAAAGATAAGCGTAAGTGAGAAAATCCTGGAACAAGAGTGCGCAAAACGATTATTATTCTGCAGGAGCGCCTGCAGGAGCATGACTTTTATATAGCAAAAATTCTGCAAGAGCGCTGCAGGGGCAAGATGGCGGACTTGAGATAACAAGGGGAGGTTATTTTTAGAGGTATTTTTATATAACAAGAAGAGGAGGGGCAAGATGGCGGACTTGAGATAACAAGGGGAGGTTATTTTTAGAGGTATTTTTATATAACAAGAAGAGGAGGGGCAAGTTGGCGGACTTGAGATAACAAGGGGGAGATAAGTAGGTTGTTGTATTGGATGACTTTTTATATAAGGAAAATGTGGCAAAATGGTGGACTTGAGATAACAAGAAGAGGGGTATATTTTTTTATATAAGGAAAATGTTGCAAGATGGTGGTTTTTATATAGTAATATATTATTGTTGTTGTTATTAGTATAGCCAACTTAGGTAGTGGCTGTGTCAGACAAACAAGAAGAGGATAATAGTTAGACTTTTAGATAATAGGGAGACAATAGGAAGACGATAGTTAGACGATATATTTAAATAACAAGAAGACGATATGTATACGTTATATTTAGACATATATATTTTACAACAGTTATTTTACAACAGTTAGACGAACAGTTATACAAACAGTTATACAAACAGTTATACAAACAGTTAGACATATATTGAGACATACAACGGACGATATAGGTAACAAAAAAGCGTTTTAGTTAATATAGTTTTTATTTTTTCAAATACTAAAGGGCAACTCTCAATCGCTTGGTAGGTTTCTTCTTCTTCTGTGGTAGATTAGGGACATCGGCCAGGTCTGTGGTGGGAAACCAACTCGGGTCTGGGGATACTGGACAGCTAGACTTCATGTATTCGTCAAACAGGTTAGTGAAGGTGGTAGGTTTCTTCGGGGGTAGGACATCGGTCAGGTCTGTGGTAGGAAACAAACTCGGTTCTGTTGGTTGGTAACAGCTGGAGTTGATGTACTGGTCAAATTTGGTGGCAGTAGTAGGATAGGTATCCGTGCTTGGTGGCTGTAATCGGTCAAATTCGGCGATGATTTCGCTCTGTAATGTCAATAAATGATCAAACTCGGGTCGAGTTAACGTAATGCCGTGTTTGGTAGGAAATTTGAGGTAGGATTCACCAAAATATCTTCGCACGTGCAGTAAAGGTTGGCCTCGGTAAACACTTACAGATGCAGCCTTCAGACCACTAGCCAAAGGTTTAAGCATTTCATCACTTCTCTTGATGTAGACCCAGTTGTTGGGAGCAGTCATTTTCAACGAGGTGTATCTGTCGTTAATAAAGTGTCTTCCGTTTATATACAGGAATACCAGTTCAATCTGGTTTTTTTAGGCGTGCCCCAGCTAGGATTTGATTCGTCGAACATCGAGCGTGTGTTAGGCAGGTCGTGATTCGTCGATGTATTGCGTGGGAACAATGACACATGGTCGTATTATCGTGAGGGAAAAAATACACCTGTCTATTGATTTCGTCCCTTGTTTATCAAAGTGGGGTTGAGTTTCGCTAGCCAGGGTCTGGCTAAGCGCGTAATTAATCGATCGTTGGCGTGTTGTCTAGCCGAAAAGGGTAGTTGGACCCGCTGCATAGTACCACCTCGTGTTTTGATCAAGATGAAATAAATGGCGTAGAGTCCGCAAACGTTGGTGACTACATCTTGTAAATGTCTGGGGTTGTAGTTAACAGGTCGAGTAGACACGAGCTAACACTTTAACGAGCCCAGTTCGTTTAACAAATATGTCTGACAGGAGGATGGTGCGTATCTCGTCTGTATTCATTGTCAAAACTTGGCGTGATTTCGAGATCTCCAAGATCGAGTCTTGCTCGGCGTAGACGAGAACCTGTAATGGTTCAAATATGTCTGACAGGAGGATGGTCCGTATCTTGTCTGTATTCATTGTCTAAGGGGTGTAGTCTGTCAAAACTTGGCGCGATTTCGAGATCTCCAAGATCGAGTCTTGCGTGGTGTGACCTCGGTGAATGTAGCTTTCTTCTTCTTCTTCGGTGGTGGATTGGGGCCATCGGTCAGGTCTGTGGTAGGAAACCCACTCGGTTCTGGTGATATTGCACAGCTAGAGTTCGTGTATTCGTCAAACATGTTAGTGGAGGTGGTAGGTTTCTTCGGTGGTAGATTAGGGACATCGGTCAGGTGGGTATCAGTGCGTGGTGCCTGTAGTCGGGCAATTTCGGCGAGGATTTCGCTCCGTAAAGTTAACAACTCTTTAAGCACT
Source organism: Oreohelix idahoensis (assembly GCA_024509875.1). Taxonomy (NCBI): domain Eukaryota; kingdom Metazoa; phylum Mollusca; class Gastropoda; order Stylommatophora; family Oreohelicidae; genus Oreohelix; species Oreohelix idahoensis. Next base: position 853,624 of record JAMPIV010009326.1, on the reverse strand, counting down.
TCATCACAGCTCTTGATGTAGACCCAGTTGGTGGGAGCAGTCATTTTCAATAAGTTGTATCTACTGCGTTAATAAAGTGTCTCCAAAAGTCTGTTTTTATGTAGGAATACCAGTTCAATCTGGTTTTTTTAGGCGTGCCCTAGCTAGGATTTGATTCGTCGAACATCGATCGTGTGTTAGCCAGGTTGTGATTCGTTGAAAAGGATAGTTGACGTGGTCGATGTGAAAAATGACTCATGGGTGTATTGGGGTGAGGGAAAAAAAAAGACAACGAATATTCATAAAAGGAGGGGTAAAACCTTATAAAATGCGATAGAGGAAGGGTTCGGGTTCTTGTGCCGCTGTCTTTTGGTGATGATTTTACTCCTGTTGATCGTTTTCTCGAGCAGCGTGACGCTGTATATAACGTATTAACACCCGCCGTAGGAACTCTACTGTTAGCTCGACAAGGTGGTCATGCGGGACCACCCGTAGAAGGACGTCCTCTAGGTGCGTATTAACTAGATCCTCATCCGATGACGTCAGACAGGAATGGGCTAGTTGGTTCGGTTGTTCATCCCGACAACCTTCGCAATACCGAGACCGGTTCGCCTGGAGGTAGCTTAATATGGAAGTAAGGATGTTCCGACGACGTGAAGGCATCTGTAAAAATGAAAAAATAAAAACAAAGTTACTATATATCTATAGATAAGCGGGACATATCATAGTTATCAACTACTCAAAAATATGACAGGGAATTTCCGATGTTGGGTGAATGTAATTACATATTGCTGTACACGGTGGTATTTGCATCTTAAATATTGTATATCACGATTAATAACGATACTCATTTAGTGATATTTAAATTAACTGTGTTCCTGTCATGCTCTGTCCGATTTGCTGTTCCTTAGTGTGTGTGTGTGTTTGTGTGTTTGCTCCAAACTTGTTCCACCCCGGGCGGTCATCTGGTTAGCATTAGGTTGGACTTATTTGGTTGTGTTGTGCTACCAATAGGTTGTTGTATACGAGTTATCGTTACTCTTGTTAAATACTAGTCCTCTATATTTTATTTTATACCTAGCATCGAAATGACTTACAATTAGTATTTATGCTCTATATATGTCTAAAGCTAAATTAACACATAACAAGTTATTAAGTTAGCTTTCTTGGTTTGATAGACTCGTTCACTATTTATTATCTGTAATGTTTTAAATAGTCTTGTTAAGGTAATATTTCTATAATATTGTGTATGTTCGTAAGCAATAACACGGGCTTTTTGAGTGTTTCATGAAAGTGTAGATACACTACGTAAAAAAGTGATCTCACCAGAACTTTGTTATCTATGTAGATGTATCATAATAGATCAACCGGTAAATACTTCTTTAAAAAATTTATCCCCACTTGTCAAAAAAATACTGCCCCTTGTCAAAAAAATATATCCCCCTTATCAAGCAAATTTCTCCCCCTCGACAAAGAAATTTCGCCTATTTGTTAAAAAAATACTTCCCCTTACCAAAAAAATACTACCCCTTGTCAAAAAAAATTTCGCCCTCTTGGTAATCAAACTTGTTCCTATTGTCAAAAAAAAAAAAATGTCACCCCTTGGTAATTAAATGGCTCCCCCTTGTCAAAAAATAAATACTTCCCCTTGGTAAATACTTACAGTGCCGGTCTTCAACCCGCTCCCCAACGGTTTAAGCACTTCATCACTTCTTCTCGTGTGATAAATTATTCTATCCAGAGACCGGCCTTTCTCTTACACGACCACCTTGTGATAAAACTATTTCTTACCCCTTACTTTCACATTGTCATCACTATCATCTCGGCTCAGACAGCACTATAAACATCTATTACCTACCTGATAAAAGCTACGACAAACGTTATCTACCAGTTGTATAGCAACGCCCTTTATCAGTTGGATATAAAGTAACTAGAGGAATGACGGGACATATTTTGGATGACCCCATACGAACCTGCTTACCAAACCAAGTTACCTAATCTTTTAAATTTCTTTTTTTTTGTCTTTATTAAACTGATATACTGTCTTTGCGCCCGCCACTCCAGTTTTCTATCTTTTAAAACATTATAGCTCGTTACTGTGCAATTATTAAACTAGTGTAACAGTTTTGTGTTTCTATTATTTTCTCTTGCGTCACTAAAAAGTGAGAATTTTAAATAAAGTAAAACACAGTCGGTTACGGTGGGTGCCGTCACCGCTAAATATAGACTATCGGAAACAAGTTTATGTCCCTTTGCTATGAGACTAGTAATTTCTGTAACCAGAGAGAATTTGTCATTGATGATATACACAAGGTATGTGTGTGTTGCACCGCACACAACCTGCAGGGCAGACCCAGTTTTAACTGGGTACCAGAGGAACTCTGGAATGGCTAAGGAGGCCGACCCGATGCTGGTTACAGCATCGGGCCGGTTGACTTAACACATCGTTTCATGAAAGTGTAGGTACACTACGCAAAAGTGGTCTCAGCAGAACATTGTAGTCTGGTTACAAACAACAAGCTGATTTAGAAGTAACTTTATCCTTTTTATTGGAAGGAGTTGTGTTATTATCGTTTACATGAATATAACAATTGATTGTCCCAAACCCTTCAGACAACTATGTTATTACTTGACTTGAGAAGAAAGACTTTTTTATAAACACTCTTGAGTGAATCCTCCTTTGCCTAAGCGCTATAGAATAAAGAGGAAAATATAAAATAAAAAACTAATTTGGTTTTGTGTTGTGTTGTTTGTGTGTGTGTGTGTGTGTGTATGACCAAGGGCGTTAAAAGAAAAAAAAACTACGTGTGTTTTGAGTTTTATTAAACATGGATGAGAGAGAAAAGAGAGAAAGAGAGAGAGAGAGAGAGAGAGAGAGAGAGAGAGAGAGAGAGAAGAGACAGAGAGAGAGAGAGAGAGAGAGAGAGAGAAAGAAAGAGAGAAAGAAAGAAAAAGAAAGAAAGAAAAGCGAGAGATCGAGAGAGATCGAGAGAGAGAGAGAGAGAGAGAGAGAGAGAGAGAGAGAGAGAGAGAGAGAACGAAAGAGAGAGATAGAGAGAGAGAGAAAGAGAGAAAGCGAGAAAACCGAGAGAATGAGAGAGATAGAGAGAAAGAGATAATGAGACAATGAGAAAGAGAGAGAGAGATCGAATAAACAGGTAAATAAAAGTCTTATTTTTTCAACTATGGTGTTAACATATCAGAACGGTCCCCACGCGAGCGTTGTGGCAGAAAAGATATCGATTTAAAAACCACGCGCTCACGATACAAGTTGAGCTACCTTCTCTTTTAAAATAACGAAAATATAAGTATTTATTAAAGTGTATGTTAGTTGCAACCACGGTTATAGCAAGGTGGCTTAATGTGATATGTTGTTTGTAACCAGACTACAATGTTCTGCTGAGACCACTTTTGCGTAGTGTACCTACACTTTCATGAAACGATGTGTTAAGTCAACCGGCCCGATGCTGTAACCAGCATCGGGTCGGCCTCCTTAGCCATTCCAGAGTTCCTCTGGTACCCAGTTAAAACTGGGTCTGCCCTGCGGGTTGTGTGCGGTGCAACACACACATACCTTGTGTATATCATCAATGACAAATTCTCTCTGGTTACAGAAATTACTAGTCTCATAGCAAAGGGACATAAACTTGTTTCCGATAGTCTATATTTAGCGGTGACGGCACCCACCGTAACCGACTGTGTTTTACTTTATTTAAAATTCTCACTTTTTAGTGACGCAAGAGAAAATAATAGAAACACAAAACTGTTACACTAGTTTAATAATTGCACAGTAACGAGCTATAATGTTTTAAAAGATAGAAAACTGGAGTGGCGGGCGCAAAGACAGTATATCAGTTTAATAAAGACAAAAAAAAAAAAAAAGAAATTTAAAAGATTAGGTAACTTGGTTTGGTAAGCAGGTTCGTAAGGGGTCATCCAAAATATATCCCGTCATTCCTCTAGTTACTTTATATCCAACTGATAAAGGGCGTTGCTATACAACTGGTAGATAACGTTTGTCGTAGCTTTTATCAGGTAGGTAATAGATGTTTATAGTGCTGTCTGAGCCGAGATGATAGTGATGACAATGTGAAAGTAAGGGGTAAGAAATAGTTTTATCACAAGGTGATCGTGTAAGAGAAAGGCTGGTCTCTGGATAGAATAATTTATCACACGAGAAGAAGTGATGAAGTGCTTAAACCGTTGGGGAGCGGGTTGAAGACCGGCACTGTAAGTATTTACCAAGGGGAAGTATTTTTTTTTTGACAAGGGGGAGCCATTTAATTACCAAGGGGTGACTTTTTTTTTTTTGACAATAGGAACAAGTTTGATTACCAAGAGGGCGAAATTTTTTTTGACAAGGGGTAGTATTTTTTTGGTAAGGGGAAGTATTTTTTTAACAAAGGGGCGAAATTTCTTTGTCGAGTGGGAGAAATTTGCTTGATAAGGGGGATATATTTTTTTGACAAGGGGCAGTATTTTTTTGACAAGTGGGGATAAATTTTTTAAAGAAGTATTTACCGGTTGATCTATTACGATACATCTACATAGATAACAAAGTTCTGGTGAGATCACTTTTTTACGTAGTGTATCTACACTTTCATGAAACACACAAAAAGCCCGTGTTATTGCTTACGAACATACACAATATTATAGAAATAATACCTTAACAAGACTATTTAAAACATTACAGATAATAAATAGTGAACGAGTCTATCAAACCAAGAAAGCTAACTTAATAACTTGTTATGTGTTAATTTAGCTTTAGACATATATAGAGCATAAATACTAATTGTAAGTCATTTCGATGCTAGGTATAAAATAAAATATAGAGGACTAGTATTTAACAAGAGTAACGATAACTCGTATACAACAACCTATTTGTAGCACAACACAACCAAATAAGTCCAACCAAATGCTAACCAGATGACCGCCCGGGGTGGAACAAGTTTGGAGCACACACACACACACACACACACACACACACACACACACACACACACACACACACTAAGGAACAGCAAATCGGACAGAGCATGACAGGAACACAGTTAATTTAAATATCACTAAATGAGTATCGTTATTAATCGTGATATACAATATTTAAGATGCAACTACCCCCGTGTACAGCAATATGTAATTACATTCACCCAACATCGGAAATTCCATGTCATATTTTTGAGTAGTTGATAACTATGATATGTCCCGCTTATCTATAGATATATAGTAACTTTGTTTTTATTTTTTCATTTTTACAGATGCCTTCACGTCGTCGGAACATCCTTACTTCCATATTAAGCTACCTCCAGGCCAACCGGTCTCGGTATTGCGAAGGTTGTCGGGATGAACAACCGAACCAACTAGCCCATTCCTATCTGACGTCATCGGATGAGGATCTAGTTAATACGCACCTAGAGGACGTCCTTCTACGGGTGGTCCCGCGAGACCACCTTGTCGAGCTAACAGTAGAGTTCCTACGGTGGGTGTTAATACGTTATATACAGCGTCACGCGGCTCGAGAAAACGATCAACAGGAGTAAAATCATCACCAAAAGACAGCGGCACAAGAACCCGAACCCTTCCTCTATCGCATTTTATAAGGTTTTACCCCTCCTTTATGAATATTCGCTGTCGTTTTTTTCCCTCACCCCAATACACCCATGAGTCATTTTTCACATCGACCACGTCAACTATCCTTTTCAACGAATCACAACCTGGCTAACACACGATCGATGTTCGACGAATCAAATCCTAGCTAGGGCACGCCTAAAAAAACCAGATTGAACTGGTATTCCTACATAAAAACAGACTTTTGGAGACACTTTATTAACGCAGTAGATACACCTTATTGAAAATGACTGCTCCCACCAACTGGGTCTACATCAAGAGCTGTGATGAAGTGCTTAAAGAGTTGTTAACTTTACGGAGCGAAATCCTCGCCGAAATTGCCCGACTACAGGCACCACGCACTGACACCCACCTGACCGATGTCCCTAATCTACCACCGAAGAAACCTACCACCTCCACTAACATGTTTGACGAATACACGAACTCTAGCTGTGCAATATCACCAGAACCGAGTGGGTTTCCTACCACAGACCTGACCGATGGCCCCAATTCACCACCGAAGAAGAAGAAGAAAGCTACATTCACCGAGGTCACACCACGCAAGACTCGATCTTGGAGATCTCGAAATCGCGCCAAATTTTGACAGACTACACCCCTTAGACAATGAATACAGACAAGATACGGACCATCCTCCTGTCAGACATATTTGAACCATTACAGGTTCTCGTCTACGCCGAGCAAGACTCGATCTTGGAGATCTCGAAATTACGCCAAGTTTTGACAATGAATACAGACGAGATACGCACCATCCTCCTGTCAGACATATTTGTTAAACGAACTGGGCTCGTTAAAGTGTTAGCTCGTGTCTACTCGACCTGTTAACTACAACCCCAGACATTTACAAGATGTAGTCACCAACGTTTGCGGACTCTACGCCATTTATTTCATCTTGATCAAAACACGAGGTGGTACTATGCAGCGGGTCCAACTACCCTTTTCGGCTAGACAACACGCCAACGATCGATTAATTACGCGCTTAGCCAGACCCTGGCTAGCGAAACTCAACCCCACTTTGATAAACAAGGGACGAAATCAATAGACAGGTGTATTTTTTCCCTCACGATAATACGACCATGTGTCATTGTTCCCACGCAATACATCGACGAATCACGACCTGCCTAACACACGCTCGATGTTCGACGAATCAAATCCTAGCTGCGGCACGCCTAAAAAAACCATATTGAACTGGTATTCCTGTATATAAACGGAAGACACTTTATTAACGACAGATACACCTCGTTGAAAATGACTGCTCCCAACAACTGGGTCTACATCAAGAGAAGTGATGAAATGCTTAAACCTTTGGCTAGTGGTCTGAAGGCTGCATCTGTAAGTGTTTACCGAGGCCAACCTTTACTGCACGTGCGAAGATATTTTGGTGAATCCTACCTCAAATTTCCTACCAAACACGGCATTACGTTAACTCGACCCGAGTTTGATCATTTATTGACATTACAGAGCGAAATCATCGCCGAATTTGACCGATTACAGCCACCAAGCACGGATACCTATCCTACTACTGCCACCACATTTGACCAGTACATCAACTCCAGCTGTTACCAACCAACAGAACCGAGTTTGTTTCCTACCACAGACCTGACCGATGTCCTACCCCCCGAAGAAACCTACCACCTTCACTAACCTGTTTGACGAATACATGAAGTCTAGCTGTCCAGTATCCCCAGACCCGAGTTGGTTTCCCACCACAGACCTGGCCGATGTCCCTAATCTACCACAGAAGAAGAAGAAACCTACCAAGCGATTGAGAGTTGCCCTTTAGTATTTGAAAAAATAAAAACTATATTAACTAAAACGCTTTTTTTGTTACCTATATCGTCCGTTGTATGTCTCAATATATGTCTAACTGTTTGTATAACTGTTTGTATAACTGTTTGTATAACTGTTCGTCTAACTGTTGTAAAATAACTGTTGTAAAATATATATGTCTAAATATAACGTATACATATCGTCTTCTTGTTATCTAAATATATCGTCTAACTATCGTCTTCCTATTGTCTTCCTATTATCTAAAAGTCTAACTATTATCCTCTTCTTGTTTGTCTAACACAGCCACTACCTAAGCTGGCTATACTAATAACAACAACAATAATATATTACTATATAAAAACCACCATCTTGCAACATTTTCCTTATATAAAAAAATATACCCCTCTTCTTGTTATCTCAAGTCCACCATTTTGCCACATTTTCCTTATATAAAAAGTCATCCAATACAACAACCTAATTATCTCCCCCTTGTTATCTCAAGTCCGCCAACTTGCCCCTCCTCTTCTTGTTATATAAAAATACCTCTAAAAATAACCTCCCCTTGTTATCTCAAGTCCGCCATCTTGCCCCTCCTCTTCTTGTTATATAAAAATACCTCTAAAAATAACCTCCCCTTGTTATCTCAAGTCCGCCATCTTGCCCCTGCAGCGCTCCTGCAGAATTTTTGCTATATAAAAGTCATGCTCCTGCAGGCGCTACTGCAGCGCTCCTGCAGAATAATAATCGTTTTGCGCATACTCTACTACTAACAAGTCAAGAGCTACTCATATCTTGGTCATATAATAACAGAAGATGGCAGATGTGAAATCAAGAAGAGAAAAGGAATGGCCAAAGCTACATCCAATAACATGAAACATATACTGACATCTAAACAGTTAACTCACAAATCAAAACTAAGAATCATAAAATGCTATATACATTCTGCACTACTGTATGGTGTAGAAACATGGACAATGAATAAGCAATTGGAAGAACGAATTGAGACTCTTGAGATTTGAATATATAGAAGAATGGGGCGCATCTCATGGAAAGAGAAGAAAACAAATAAGGAGGTCCTACAAAATCTAGGTATGAAAGAGAACTAATGAGGGAGATCAAAGTTCGGCAGCTAAAATACTTTGGCCACATAAAAAGGCATAACACCTTGCAGAAGACCATAATAGAAGGGAGAGTCGAAGGCAAACGTGCTAGGGGAAGGCAGCGATATACGCGGGAAGATAACATCAAGAGATAGACAGGAAAGAGTATGTCAGAGTGCACCACCAAGACAAGAGACAGAAGACGTTGGAGATCCATTACAGCCAACCTTCGTTCTGGAGATGGCAGCTGATGATGATATCTGATGGCGTTGGCTTTGTACATATTTTTTTTTTTTTGCATGAGCCTTCTGTTTGTCTTTATTTCTGTATTTTTTATATTTTCTGTTAGGGATGGATGCATATCTGGAGTCATCCTTATATGACCACCAGCTAAGCAAAATGCTACAGTATAAAGATGTGGAGGTGAACCTGTATGTGAGGCTAATTATACCTTCATAAGCTCTTGAGATCATTCTCTCACTTCCAGGGATTTCACCTGTGGTGAAACGTGTTGAGAACCCAGCATTGCACACCAAGCTTGGAGGAGTCACTTGAGTCCCAAATGTAACCCAAGCGTTCACGTGCTTTGCTGCATAGAGGAAGATCTCACTATGGACCCATGATAGGCAGGAGCAGCTGAGAAGTGGCTCTGTGTAGAACGTGACAATATCTTTGGAGAGCCCAGAACCAGAGCACAGTATTTTAGCTCTGCATATCTGGACGCCGGGTAATGCACAGTGTGCCACGCGCTACATCCTCCTAGCTTTGGACCAGATGTGATGATCCTTTAAATGCAAGCCAAGGTGGAGAAACTGAAACTCATGATTTCAGCTCAACGCTAATCGGTATGGCAGAAAATCCACAGGAAATTCCCAGATCTACAGTAGGGTTCCCATTCGTCCCGTTTTTCCCGGGACAGTCCCGTTTTTTGATAAAATGTCCCGCTGTCCCGAATTTATTCCAAATGTCCCGCTTTTTAAGGGTTCTTCCTGAAAAAAAAAATCTTTGGGTAACGGATTTTATTCCGTGTTTTAGTAGTGTTACTTTATCAATTTCTGGTTACAGTGGACCCTCGGTTTGAATCTCGAACTAAAATTCGAAAGTGGACCAAAACAGTGTTCAGTGAGCATCTACCAAATGATTTAATGCGTATTAGTATTATTATACAGTATTTTTATCGTTTTTCATCCGCATAATGCCGAAACGTAAGTGCAGTATAAATGATAACATTACAAGAGAATTTCCCTTCATTAAAGGTGTAGATGAAAATGTGGAATGTACTTTATGCAGCTCTAAATTTTGCATTTCACATGGTGGTCGGTCAGACGTAGTCAACCACGTGAAAACGAAAAAACATAAAGGTGCTGTTGAAAATAAGGCTTCCAACAGCAGTATAAGTAATTTCTTAAATGCGAAAACCCAGAGTGAAAAGGAAATGGAAAAACAGTTATCATTGGCAGCACAGGAAGCAACCTTCGCTTATCACACGGCGGTGCATAAACACAGCTTTAAGTCCATGGACTGCACAACAGCCATCGTGAAAAAACTTTTCAACGATAAAGTGGAAGTTGTGGTAGTTAATGTGTGCATTTTTATACCAGTATCTTATTTTAAGTGCAACATATAATATATAATAGATTTATTTGTGCTTTACCTTAATTTTTAACATGTCCCGTTTTTTTACAAAATGTCCCGGGTTTTTTAGGTAAAAATTTGGAAATGTCCCGGTTTTTAAACAAAACATTATGGGAACCCTAATCTACAGTGTAGAATGTAGATAATACCAAGGAGTCTCCAACTTGGTATTAGCTCGAAAAGAGAAAAGCTCAGCAGCCCTAGTTAAGCAACAACATATGTTTTGTTATAATCCATGCCTAATTCTAAACTCTTGTGATCTGTTAAAAGGTTAAAGGTCGTCTCATAGCAGATACTGCCGTAGGGGAGTGAAGTGTTAGAGACTTCACCATACTAGCATCGAGAGGGGGGGGTGACCTGTTCCCTTCCTCGCTGTCTTTTCCTTCCCTAACTCAAAGTCAGCTACCCATTTACAGCTGGGTAGATTTGAACGTGGGGGTACCGTGATTCGAACTGAGCACCTTTGCCGCGACAGACCAGCGCTAACCACTCTGTTAATCGGACACCCTGTGATCAGTTACTAGTGGTTTTTATGTGCTTGCTTCGATCTTCCCGCCGTTAAATATATTTGTATTTTGTTTTCTAATTTCTGAGATATCCCAGAATACGCTGCTGTCTGTAGCTGTGTATAGCTTCACTTTGGCAAACGACTGTAATTTGATACTACATTTGCTCCTTCATGTGCCTTTACGTCGTGTATTGATGATCTGAATTTATATTTTATGTACCCATTGTCAATCTGATTATCTGTTCTGCAGTCTTATGATATCCACCATGCTTGATGTCTTCTTTTCAGAATAAATATGCCGCTTTCTATAATGAATTTGGTATTATGCGCAAAAATGCAAGTATTTCTTAATTTTCAGTCTATGCCCTAGTTAATTTTCCCCTAAACCTCTTCATAACCTGTGTTATCTCTGTTCATATTTACATTTAGATGACCTATCAAGTTTGTAATCTCTTTGCTTCTCTTTTTATATCTAGGATGTTTTGGAATCTGGTGCAGAATTCTCCTTCCAGATAAATTTCTTTTCGTCAGCGTAGACGTAACACTGAATAATAATTATCTTTAATTTAAAAAAAATACTTGGGTTAGTTTTTATGTGTCTGATAATGCTCCGGTCCCATACTTCCTTTTATTACTATCTTTTCCAACACATCCAGCAGCACTCTAAGCCAGTTCAATAATTTTACACTTAAGCTGTTTGTGCCTGCGGTTTAGGATAAAAAAAGAAGTGTGTATCTCAGTTTTCCCATCTTTCGCTCTGTCAACACACGCCTGTCTCTCAAATGATAACATGCTACGAGATTCTACATTCTATTTCACCTCTATTAACCTTCTGTCTGTATGTCCTTCCGTCCGTAGGGTGTTGTCCGTTCGTCTGTCTGTCTTTCTGTCTGTCTATCCGTGTTCCCGTCTGCTAAGTGTGTCTGTCCGCCCCTTCGTCCGACAGCCCACCCTTCCTTCCATCCGTCCGTCTATCTATCTATCTATCTATCTATCTATCTATCTATCTATCTATCTATCTATCTATCTATCTATCTATCTATCTATCTATCTATCTATCTATCTATCTATCTATCTATCTGGATGTCTGTCTGATTTGTCTGCCTGACTGTCTGCCTGCTTGTCTGTCTATCTATCTATCACACTAGACCTTTTTTTTTGTTACTTTTCTTTCTTCAACTATGCGCATGCATTATCGAAAAGTGTCCCCTACCCCACTCATATACTTTCGCCCTCCCTCTCATGGGCCGTTAAGTCTAATGAGTTCTCTGGCGTACCTCTTTCTGATTCGTGAAGTATTTTATCTGTATGTTTGAGAGTGTCCTTCTTCACTACAGGCCGGTAATTTCTGTATACCCAGCCCATTTATTACGTGAAATAATCTAAATTGTAAACTCAGCTCTCACAGACTTCTACAATTATTGTGGGTCTCTTAACTAGATTAGATCTAGACGTACCGCCACCAGGTCTGGTTATGCCTGGGGAAACGTCATTTACTCTCTTAAAATTAAGTCGGACAGAAAATTGATTTTTATTGAGTGCTTCTGGTTTTGATTATATAACTCAAGGGTATTCATGACAAAGCCCATAAGAACATGAATTATTCATACACTGATACATGTATATGCTTTACGAAAAAAAATTATAGGAAGATACTCGGTGGTGAACAAGGTGCACTGAACGACAGATCATAAAGACACCAGGAAATAATGAGAGATAAGAGACAGAGAGACAAAAATAATGGAATACCCTTGAGATATATAATCAAAACCAGTAGCACTCAATAAAAATCAATTTTTATCATCAATATTTTCTGATTAAAAAACCCCAAACTTTTAAAGTGTGTTTTAAACGTGTCATAAATTGGCATTTGCCTAGAATAAGAAGAGTGACATGATACGAGAAGATCACCAATATGGAACCGATGACAAGAACCAGACAGGTGCCAGTGGAACAGTAGATGAGAAGAACAACGCAGACGATGGATGGATAGGACACACGCTGAGGAAATCTTCTGATAGCATACAAGACAGTCCTTTTTCTGCAATCCTCAGGGTAAAAAAGATAGAAGGTTATTTAAAAAAACACACACTGAGAAATTAACTGGAAACAGGGATGAAAGGAATGAAGAAGACACAGAAGGAACTTGAGCAGATGACACTAGACAAGAGAACTTGGACTGACTTTGTCGAAAACCGATGGTCCCTAGGGAGCTGAAGATAATGGCAATGAATGAATGAATGAATGTAGGTGATAGAAATAGGGAAAGCACGAATATGAAACATTTATGATTATGGAAATGGCGTTAAAATTGTTTTAGATGTGTTCTTCCTCGCCGGAAACTGAACTAATTTTAAAAAATTTACCGAACTTGAGTTATGTGTCCTTTAATAATTTTTCACTTTAATAATTCATGTTCTTGACAGTTTTTACATAATTCTGCTTTACTGTCATTTCCTTTTAGTTATCATTCCATTTTTATATCGCCATTCCTTGAATTTTAAAATGTTCTTTCTGTTCATTTATCGTGAAAACCTTCTGCAGGTGTAAAAATATCCCCGATTTTTAAAACGTCTAATGAATTCAAGTGCGCGAAATTGGGAAATCATGAATATGAAAAATTCATGTTTATGGAAACGGCTTGAAAAACTATTTCAAACTTCTCCCTCCTGGCTGGAACCTAAACTAATAATAATAAAAACTCTTACCGGAAAAAAACAGTACTTGCGTAATGTACCTCTCTACGGAAATCCACAAATAACTTCGTTATGATGGGCGTTTAGCTGGAATTACCTGGGGGGATGTATAATAAACTGATGACGTGACTTATCAATATTGGCTAACCTGATTTGGAATAGCTATTGGCAGAATCCGATATTATTGTGTGGAAGAATGTTTCACACGTCTATAAAGACACAATGCCAGTTATTCATCATCATCACCATTCAACTCCCACATTCTTCTTCTTCGTTCACCCTCAGACTTCCACATTAATGACTCTAATAAAGTTAGTAGTCAGCTCAAGGTTCCTGACATCTAGTTCACCCTCAGACTTCCACATTAATGACTCTAATAAAGGCAGTAGTCAGCTCAAGGTTCCTGACATCTAGTTCACCCTCAGACTTCCACATTAATGACTCTAATAAAGGCAGTAGTCAGCTCAAGGTTCATGACATCTAGTTCACCCTCAGACTTCCACATTAATGACTCTAATAAAGGCAGTAGTCAGCTCAAGGTTTCTGACATCTAGTTCGCTTTCCGTCTTCTACATTAATGACTCTAATAAAGGCAGTAGTCAGCTCAAGGTTCCTGACATCTAGTTCACCCTCAGACTTCCACATTAATGACTCTAATAAAGTTAGTAGTCAGCTCAAGGTTTCTGACATCTAGTTCGCTTTCCGTCTTCTACATTAATGACTCTAATAAAGGCAGTAGTCAGCTCAAGGTTCCTGACATCTAGTTCACCCTCAGACTTCCACATTAATGACTCTAATAAAGGCAGTAGTCAGCTCAAGGTTTCTGACATCTAGTTCGCTTTCCGTCTTCTACATTAATGACTCTAATAAAGGCAGTAGTCAGCTCAAGGTTCCTGACATGTAGCTTTCAGACTTCACATTAATGACTCTAATAAAGGCAGTAGTCAGCTCAAGGTTTCTGACATCTAGTTCGCTTTCCGTCTTCTACATTAATGACTCTAATAAAGGCAGTAGTCAGCTCAAGGTTTCTGACATCTAGTTCGCTTTCCGTCTTCTACATTAATGACTCTAATAAAGGCAGTAGTCAGCTCAAGGTTCCTGACATCTAGTTCACCCTCAGACTTCCACATTAATGACTCTAATAAAGGCAGTAGTCAGCTCAAGGTTTCTGACATCTAGTTCGCTTTCCGTCTTCTACATTAATGACTCTAATAAAGGCAGTAGTCAGCTCAAGGTTCCTGACATCTAGTTCGCCTTCCGACTTCTACATTAATGACTCTAATAAAGGTACTGGTCAGCTCAAGGTTCCTGACATCTAGTTCGCCTTCCGACTTCTACATTAATGACTCTAATAAAGGTACTGGTCAGCTCAAGGTTCCTGACATCTAGTTCGCCTTCCGACTTCTACATTAATGACTCTAATAAAGGTACTGGTCAGCTCAAGGTTCCTGAAATCTAGTTCACCCTCAGACTTCCACATTAATGACTCTAATAAAGGTAGTAGTCAGCTCAAGGTTCCTGACATATCCAAACAGTTTTTCGTTGATGGAAGTGGGTTGTTGCCATATGCCACTCCGTTCAGTGCTGTATGTTGGGCAGGACGAGCAAATGTTCGGCTGTCATGGGGCTGGTGCCACAGGAGCAGAGATCTTTTGGACCAATCCTGTACTTGTGAAATAGATGGTACCTTAACCTATTGTGACCAGTACGTAAGCGGAAAATGTTGACCGGGTCTTGCCTAGATAGCTGGTGATAGACACAGCTCCCAAATGAGCATAGGCTTTCAAAAAACTCATGCCAGGTCTTCCAGTCCCATGCCATCAGCTGAAGATCTTTCCATGTTTTCTTCATTCCTTTCTATGTCTGCCTCCAGTTCTCGTCTCTATGTGTTCTTTAGTCTCACTCTACCTGGGGATTCCAGAAAAAGGACTGACTGGTAATACCATCATCCTGTTTGCTCAATGTGTGTCCAACTTATCTCGAGCGTAAGTTTCTCATGTCTTGTTTCACTGGCACGTGCCTGGTTCTTGTCATCACTTTTGACCTTGTCATACCATTTCAATCCATCTATTCTACGTAAGAACACATTCATGAAAGTCTGCAACTAACTGGTTATTACTTTTGTTGTTCTATAGGTTTAAGTGCCAAGCAATAAGACTGATCTGACATTTAAATTGAAGATTCTGATTTTTGTGTTGACTTGATTTATTTTGATCACTCAATTGCTAACGCAATGCAAGCTTTTCTTGACTTTCGTACTGTTTTTCTGATACAAATGTCTATCACTCTAACTGTGTGCATTTGTCTTTTGTCTTTCATCTGGTTTTCAGTCACGGGACAGGAGAGCCAGATCGTTGCGAAAACCAGATCGTCAAGCGGTTTAGTCAGATTCTAGTAAATTCCATTTCTGTTGGCTGAAGATGTTTTCTTAACCAACTCTTTAGCTGTTAGAAAAGCCATTATGACAAGAGGCATTACTGGTGGCGTCCTGTAGATCAGCAACAAACTGCTTTCACTTTGCTCGGTCGGCGGCCATCCTTCGTGTAGTGCCCCAGCTCTGGTTCATTCTTTGCATCTCGACCTCCACAGTTCTCCGCCAAGTCTTTTCTAGTCGGCCTCTCATTCGTTTTCCTTATGGGGTCCATAGCATAGCTATTCTTGTGACAGCATCGGGGTCTCTTCTGAAGACGTGTGGCCAACTCAACTCCAACGTCTGCCAGCTATGATGGTGTGCATGTCCTCTTGGTTACTCCAAGTCAGTGTTTTTTGGTTAGTGATAGTATTCGGCCAAAAGATTCGGAGAATTTTCCTTAGAAGCATACTATGTAGAAAGTGGACAATTTCTGGAGAGTGGCAGAGAAGGAAATGTCGAAATTATTCCCAAGGAACACAGGTCATTAACAATGTAACGCCAAGCCCTCTAGTTCAGCGCCATCCGCTCAGTGTCTTTCCATGTTTCGTGAATCCCTTTTATTTCTGTCTCCAGTTCTTTTCTCTATGTGTTTCTCGGTCTCCCACTATTTCTCCTACCATGGAGATTCCAAACTGGGACTGCTTCGTAATCCTATCAACATATTTCTAAAGTGTAACTCCATTTTTGCTGATTGTTATTATTATTATTTTTTTTTTTGCTTAAATATTTCAGCCGGAAATATAAAAACTCATCATCGGACACAGCACACAGATTGGTTCAGTCGTCACTTAAACACCAACAATAAATGGGCAAAACCAAACACAAAAGTAACAAGGACAAAACAAGCAACAGCAGAACACAGTGAACAAGAACTTACTAGCAACAAAATATTATAACACAGACGCGTGACAACGCACCTGTAGCCAAAAATAACAGAAACAAAATATAATACAACAGCAATAACAAATGCATACGCTAAATTAAAATTGTACAACTCTAACTTTAAATTAGTGATAAGTATAAACAAGAAGCATATAGTCTATTGTGTTAAACATGAACTCCGTAATAATATACGCTACTAGAGACAAAGTCCACAGTGATTGTTTTAACGAAATATAAACTACAAATATATTTAAGTAATGATACGTCTTTAAAAATAATACATATTGCAATTTAAATGTAAAAAATAGAGCTAAGTGATATATGTTGTACCGGGGGCATACTGAACGGTTGGGCAATCGGGTGGTTCCCGAAGGGCCACGGCAGTGCACGAGGGGCCATGGTATTAGGGGGCAAAACCAGTAATCAATGTCAATTATGTGGTTTAGGGGCCAATGACTCTTTTTGTCCGAGGGCCTTAGTGCCTAGCTCACCGTCAGTCCGCCCCTGGTTTATACACGCAAAGTGACACCGCATTACCTGCTCTGGGAGTCTCTATTTTTGCAGAGGTAATAAGTTTCATGTGAAGTCAGTGTGAATATATATATACATTAATTGTAAATATAAAACAACACTAAATACACTAATAAAAATATGTGTTAAAACATGTAAATATCTTAATGATACAGAAGTTGAAACACTGAACATGCAGTGTGACTTGATGTGCACAACCGGTCCCTGTATACATAATATCACGAAACTGATTATACGTACACGATTCATACTCACAACGATTATGACGCCAACAAGAAATGGCTGGACTCTGAACACCACAAGGAAACTTCCAACACAGAAACACAGAGAGATTCCTGAGCCGTGGCTGGCTAGTATACAGAGTGAGCCATAAGTCACTCACCCTTTCAAAATATTGTGTATGAAGAAATGCGTAGTAGATTATCGTAATAATAATTGTTTATATTTTTTTGGATATCCTAAAATTTCATGTACACAACGTCTACCTTTCCTAATCTTTTATTATTAAATGTTATGTGTGTGTGTGTGTGTGCGTGTACGCAGGTTATTATTCCCTTACTGTCACACATTTTCTTGATTAAAAAATTCCCTAACAGATGGATTGGAAGATGTGGGGTCCAATCGAGTGGTCTGGGAGATCTCCTGTAGATTATTTTTAATGGGAATATTTAAAGGACAAGCTATGTGGTCGGAAAAATAAAATATTAGAGTATGTTAAAACATCAATAACAGAGAAGTATCAAAGAACTGATTTATGTCAAAGAGTACGTGGCAGTTTAAAAAAAAAAGACCGACTTGATATACGCACTCGCATGGGCACCATTTTGAATGATGAATAACTTTATAATTGTCACGTCAATAAATAATTTTAGTGTTCTATCATTGTTGTGGTGTATTATACCATTATATATTAAAGCCACATGCGTTAAAAGCGTAAGGGACTTACGGCTCACACTGTACTCGAAAACAACAAAATTACATTATGCACTTGTATTCATACAGAACATCTTGCATTAGAA
This sequence comes from Oreohelix idahoensis, assembly GCA_024509875.1. NCBI lineage: Eukaryota > Metazoa > Mollusca > Gastropoda > Stylommatophora > Oreohelicidae > Oreohelix > Oreohelix idahoensis. Next base: position 835,466 of record JAMPIV010009326.1, on the reverse strand, counting down.
CAATTCAGCAGTTATAACACACCACAAACAATAAAATTATGTATGTTTTATGAGGTATTGATGTTAGAATGTTCCAAGAAGATGAATTTTCAGACCGTTGCATGGCTTAAAATGTTTTTAACTTGATAATTTTATAAAAGGGTATCTTTTATTTGAAGAAAGTATGTCTGGACTTGAGTTTATGAAAGTAAAACTTCATATTTAATTGTGTAGTGATGGTTCAGAACTGTCCACATAATTCAAATGCGTCGCTAGTTAAACGTTTGACACCTATGATTAAAGCCTTTTGATAACAGGTAAACTGAATTATTCTGTTTATTACAAAAGTTCATGATACATATTTTCAGCATACAAGACAGGGTTCGTCCACATATGACGTCACGCAGTGAGGGGGGAGGGGGTGTAACATCTTGTGACGAAGTGTGACGATTGGGGGAGAGGGTTTGAAAAAATGTAACGTGACACAAACAAATACGAGTGAGGTTCATTTCTTACATTAATGATGTCGGAACAAAATACATTTTGTAACTTAAATCCTCAGAATCTACTTTTGTATACGCAATAATTAACAACTTCCTCATGCATGACTTATATTAATATTTAATCTCAGCTGGGACCTAAGACGCGTGAAAAGTGGAATGCAGTCAGCGACCCATAGCTGACTGCTTGCGTCAGGGTCAGCGAACCAGAGCTGACCAAGACCCTACTCCACCTCCAAGTGGTGGTCCTTCAAACAGGCTGCATCACTGCAGTCTGGCTGAGAGAGTAGGAATCGAAGTGGGAAGGCAAACCCGGTCCTAAAAAATGCCGTGCGGAAGTCGGATGTGTCGGGCCGAAAGGCGCCGATATCGCAGCTTTGCTGTAAACGGCGACACAACGTAACCAACGTCCTTTTCAGGACGAACGCAGAAGAAGAAGAATCTCAGCTGAAGTATCGGATAATTATTATGATCTTTAAATATTTTAAATTGGTTTAAATTATACATTTCTGTTTTTTTTTCCTTATTTTTTTTAAAAATACATACACTGTAATGCACACCTTTTCGTTAAACGATATTGATCAGGAAGCATATTAGAAATATAGATTTTTAGTTGGTTCAGTGGAGGAACATTTTACTTTGTTTCGGGTATAATGAAACGAATAATTTATTGATAACAACTTCAGTTTTTGTGGATTTTCTCTCTTGTCATTATTTGATGAAACTTTAACATTAGTATGAACTGAAGTCATTGATATGTTTACTTTCAATTAATTTAATTTTTTATTGTTTGACATTGACATTAAATATGCCAAAATGAGCAATATATTAAATATATTTATCATCATTTGACCAGCAAAGAAGTTATTGCTTGATTAATTAAATATTATTTTATTTTAAATTTTTTTATATTTTGCGTGAACTAGTAAACTTATTTACACTGGGTTACATTTTTTCTTTTCAGTAGGGCAAAAACAGGGAAATGTGTCGTAATTAATTGATACTATCAGCGCCATCTCCTTGTTCGCTCCTTATGGTGCATAGAGTCACCTAGGCAGCTGGTCCCCTTACAGGAAGTCTGCATAAAAGCATTCATGAGCACTTTCAGTGATGGTTTATGTAGCAACTTATTTTCCGTGATGAGGCTGCCAGTACTATGCTCTACTTTATAATCGTTGCTTCTTACATCATACTAGAGGTAACCTTGTTCCTATTCTGTCTGTGCGTCCTCGGAGATCAACGGGCACTAAACAGGGGCTAAAGTTTAATGTGTTCAACACGAACTATGATTTATTCTCCAACAGGGTGATTGAAAAGTCAATACTTATTTAAGCCGTCATAAGACGGGAATTAAATTCAAAAGCACCAATACCTAACGGCTACAAAAATATTTAAAAAAACCCACTGTGCATCACCACAGTATACGAACTACGTTGCAGCAGCGAAGATCCCGATGTGTGTATACGTGATCACACATTCTATAACTATGTTTGTGCACACCTTCATTTGCGCATTCTTCTTTGGTAAGTGGTACTATTTTCGTGAGAGTACATATAAGGGAAACTATACAATTAATGTCTAACTTTCAACCAAAGTTGCTTCCCTTAGCGTTATGTACTGACAGACAAAGCTGGGATATTATATATAGGATTGTTATATTTTCACGTATCTAGTGGACATGCTAAACAGATATGTTTGGTTTGGTTTTAGTTTTAATTTTAAGGACTATCTTCAATGCATACTGACAACTCCATCAGTTCTCCGATCTCCCCTATTAGATCACACAGAGAGGATCTCAGCGCTGTGCACGAACTCCGTAGCACCGGCGAGAATCCCAAAGTGTGTATATAGGAATCACACATTCTACGAATATTTTTGTGGTGGGTAGGTTTCCAATTTTTTTATTTTTCCAGGGCAGCGGATTTATGGCCTACTCTTTACGATTTCCAACTGCCGTGGGGTTTTTAACGTGGGAAACTTGCACATGGAACCTCCTATTTCTTGGCCATTATCCGAGAAGGCTAAGTATCCGATCTCACTACTCAGTAGACCATGGGGGGGGGGGGGGGGGGGGGGGGGCGGGGGGCGGCGGGGGGGGGGGAGGTGGGTGGGGGGGGCGGGGGTGGCGGAGGGGGGTGGGGGGGGGGGGGGTTGGGTGGGGGGGGGGGGGGGGGGTGGGTGGGGTGGGGTGGGGGGGGGGGGGGGGGGGGGGGGGGGGGGATATGACTTCATTAAGACCATAGGTTCTAAAAAAAATATTCTATAAATTATATTCCGTCTACTAGGAATTGAACCCCGTACCTTTAAAATCCGAGGCGGTTATCATACCACTCAGCCCCTCCGGACATCCCCCCCCCCCCCAAGATATGTCACAACAGGGAGCAATAACTTGACATTTAATTAATAAGTTTTATTTTATATTGTCAAAAACAAAATATATTAAAATACAGTCGAAAAATGACTATTAAACTGACGTTACAAGAGAATGCAAACATTGTTTCCAGCTATGAGATCTTGTGTTGAACAGCGGTGAAGGAGACTGTTCAACCCCCACCTCATAAGGCTGAACCTAGTCAAGTTTCTAAAACAGTATTTCTTTACCTTATAGAAGTTTCCCACCCCTTTACACGATCTAAAGAGCCTCGCACCCCTTTATAGCATCTTACACAGCCTTGCACCCCTTTGTAGTATCTTAAAAAGCTTCGCACGTCATCATCTTCTAACTCACAAAATATACCAACAATGAGAAAAAGAGATACAAGTATGTTTTTGGGAAAATGTTATTTACAAAATGTGAATAAGATTCAGTATTGAATTCACATTTTCAATGTCCTAGTTTAAACAAATAAACTTGAGTTCTGTGTATTATATGAACATAATGTTAATGATGAATCTCCTTATAAAAGATCTGGCATGTCTCGAACCCCCTGAAGGTAGGTCTTACTTGCACCCCTGATTAAGAAGCACTGCTTTAAAACTTCACTGCCCTATGGCAATATATGCCATGGGGGCTACCTTCCCGTTACCTACACTGAAAAAAGATTTGCATTCTTATATTCTAACTAGTGTAAAAGCCCGCCATAAGACGGGAATTAAATTCAGAAGCACCAATACCTAACGGCAATTTTACTTATTCAAAAGTATTAGAAAAAAACCACTGTGCATCACCACAGTACACGAACTACGTAGCAGCAGCGAGTTTCCCAATGTGTGTATACGGGATCATACATTCTAAATATATATTTTTGTGCACACCGTCATTTGCGCACTTTTCTTTGCCGAGGTTACTTTTTTCGGGGAGTGTACATATAAGGGAAACAATACAATTAATATTATGTCTAACTTTCAACCAAAGTTTCATCCCTTAGCGTTAGTGACAGAAAAAGCTGGGGTTTTATATATATTGATTGTGGAACTCTTTGTTGTTCATTAATTTCTACATGTTAGACATGTTTGCGCTTCTTACTGAGCATGGAACCACCACTGTAGCTAGTTCCCCCCCCCCCCCCCCCCCCCCCCCCCCCCCCGTAGGAAACCTGAACCAAGCACGCACATGGACGTACAGCGGTCTATTCTGTGGTTATTTGTTTTTACATTATGAGGTTGCCAGCCCCACGCACAATTAGTCGCCTTGTACGACATGCACGATGGTGCAATAGCCCTATTCTTTCTGTGACAAAACGGGGCGGCCCCTATCGATCTTTGTTTCTCTCCGGCAGTATCGGTACATTTGGGGTACTGATTTTTATTTTGTGCTGTCAATTATCGCACATTTCTTTCTTTCTTTCTTTCTTTCTTTCTTTTTCTGCTTGTGTGGCAAATATTTTGTAGGTGCAAACATTTGTTGACACTCCTCTCTGTGATGTCACCTGTTTGTTATCCGTCATCCTAGCTTGCGGTGAGCAACTGAGATAAGATAGTCACGGCGTGTTTAGATTGAACCGCTGATAAGACGACTCGTTTGGTAACCCAGATGGGCAGACACGGAGTTTTGCGTACCGATACGACAGATAACGAGATGACTGTCTGGGTGACAGATTCTGGGCAGCCAAATATGATATAAAAGCTTCCGGTCCCTTGTTTAAAAGTAATAATGGATTTATTACATTTGAGACAATATGAGTCTACAAATGTGTTTTCAAGAGTGTATGCAAGGCCCCAGATGTCCATATATGGTAATACGTGAACTTTTGCTTCACGCACTTTATTTCACGTGGAATATTTTTGAAATCATCACACTCTATCTGCAATTTGAAATGATTGGATCTTTCTGATTAGATTCATAACAACAATGCGTGGGAAGATAGGAATATAGTCTGACCATTTCGCAGTTTTATTTCACTGTAAATTTCAAGCTCGCCAAGACAACATCAGACCTCGCCAGAGTGAAGACTAGATTCATGATTCCTTTTTTTACCGGACCTTTTATTGGTGAAACAAATAAGACTTACAAAGCACATGGAATCTCTACATTTTAATAAGGATCACCGGGACTAGGAAACTGAAGAAAGACACGGAGTCAGAAGGAACTGAAGTTAAAATTAACGACCCCCAGTACACGTGAAAGAAGGCAGCTGCCAGTGCCTTTTTTTCCTCTGAGCAAAAACGTCTGTGAGCCAAGATTGGCGTAAGTAGTGCATTTTAATTCTATGTTTCATTACTAATATTTGAACTAACATATATATATATATATATATATATATATATATATATATATATATATATATATATATATATATATATATATATATATATATATATATATATATATATATATATATATATATATATTACCATGTGAATTTTAATGTGTGAAAATCGCTTGTGGATGTCAAAGTCATTTGAGGCTGGCAACCTAAGCGTATAGAATGATGATTCATGAACCACCACTGCACGGGCTTGTGATTGCTTTATTGATAGTTTCGTAAAGAGAACTAAAAGCATAAAGTAGTTCCAGGTTCCCTATGGAGCAGGGATGAAAAGATGAAAGAAATGATGTACATTCTAAGTATAATACTTACATTTTCAAAGCAGTGTAAATGTCCCTATAAACATAGTCACTTTAAAATTAATGTAAGTTTTCAAGCTTAAACCAGTGTAAATGTCTATGTGAAAATATTAATTTTAAAGTAATGGAAGTTTCAAACTTTTCAATCAGTGTAAAACATAAATGAAAACATTCAATTTATATTGTGAAAACTTTTCAATCAGTGGAGATGTATATGTAGACAGACTCTATCTGTATTATTAACCTTTTCATTTAAATATTACGTAACTATGAAAGCTATTCTATTTAAATGTAAAGAAAGTTTTATCACGAGGGATTAAATTTAATTCTCATCGAGGGTAAAGTCAGAGTAATAGGGATGGTGGTATGGGAAGATAGGAACCCGTAACTATGGGGTGGAAAACGCCATACTCAGAAGAGTGTTTCGTTCTATTCTGTTACCATAGTTATTGGTGGTACCAGCATAAAGTACCATCTCTGGAACAATAAGGGAACCGTGGCCTAAGCTTTAAGAGGAAGGACCCACGTGGTAGACTCTCCTTGACATTTCTAGGAAACGAGCTACCCCCGACAACCGTGATCAGAGACGAGCGTGAGCAGAGTGAAAAGAACCAATCCATAAGAAGGAGCAGAACCTTCATTGGCAGCTAAGTTTAAATCTATGCTGCCACTTGAACTTCTTGTAAGAGCTCACATTCCCTAAAAACTGTGATGATAACTTTCTTAATCCATAACTATTCAAATTATTTTCCAACTGTTAAAACCTGAAGTGATTATTAAATTTTGTTATTTGTAATGTTACAAATTCAACTTCGATTTAATCATTTAAAGTTACTGCATGTTTGTCTCAGTCAAATTACTACACACACTCTAAACAGAGCTATACTACAATAATAGAATTCCACTGAGTAAATCAGGGGTGGGGGCTTAAACGAGCTGAATTTAAGAAGTGCTTAAATCCTTCACAACATCGTCGGCAGAATTACAGAGTTAACATACTCAGCCAAAGCAGTAATGTTCTCGCTTATTCTGAATATCTTGTGAAGACTCCCTTTGTAAAAGAAGTATCATCACCCTTCTATCTGTATCTCTGCCAAGAGTAATCTTGTGCGAAGGTAGATACCTTTCAAGCCCATATTAGATACTCTTGAGTTTTGGCCACTGTTGGACCACTACTGCAAAGCACGGGAGGCAATACCGTCACACTTTCTTTGTTTCTTCAGAGACCACCTGGAACTATTTCACCTGTGCTATCCTGTATTATTATGTGCCCAAGATAGTATAAAGGTTTAACTTCTTCCAGTGTTAATGTGCCCAGGTATGAATCATTATGTGTGCAAGGTAGTATAAAGGTCTGTCTTCTTCAAGTATCTGTCCATTGATCGTCCGTTAAGCTGGTTTGTAATTTGTTGCTAATTATCACACTTTTTGTGTTATCAGCTTTAATGTTCAATCCATATTATTGGGCTTCTGTTATTTATTTGCTCCACAAATTCTTGTTTGCTTTCTGTTAACAAAACCATTATCTTTTCATCTCAGCTTGTTCTTTGATCTTCCACTGTTCCTTAGTCCATTTTGTCTATTTCACATTTTATTTTCTCTGTAGATGCAGCTAAACCAGGGAGACTTAATTATTAAATTGAGAAATGAACCTAAAATAGACATCAAACAGTACCACACAAACACACACATGCACGCATATATATATGTGTGTGTGTGTGTGTGCGTGTGCGTGTGCGCGCGTGTGTGTGTGTGTGTTAACAAACGCAGTTTCAAACTTGGTTTTAAGCCAGTTCGTTGAGATTTCTGTATCCCTTAGTGTAGCCTAAGATTCGGCTGCTCCGTGTAAGAAAGAAGAGGGCTAACGCCCACTCAGGCATATATTTTTTAGATACTTGTGTTATTAGTATATTCTTCTTCTTTCTTCTTCCGTCCTTAGCCACCGACCGTCAAAGCAGTCAGTGGCCATTACGCCTAGTGGCGTCTTAGGGCAACAGCAGATAGGTTTTCTTTGCCATTGTTTCCCATCACGCCTATTGGCGTCTTTAGGGCAACGGCAAATCAATCCATTTGCTGTTGTTTCCGTAATCGAAGTGACTGGCAAACGGGTGATCAGCCCGTTGGTATTAGTATATTAGCTTTGAATAATTAGCATCTGTGATTTTGCTCCATGCTAGATTTTGCGAGCTGTATGCATTTTGGGCATGAGGCATGATTAGATTTCGTCTGTTGTGCTGGCTTGATTATTGCTGTAGCATTTTTGTTGCGTCCAATCACGCCATAGGCATAATGTGTGTTACTAAATGGATAGTAACCAGATATGTGTCCCTTCATCTTATGACACCTGTTACTCGTGTGTGGTCCGCTTTTACTAGAGTCTATTTGTCTGTCTCGTCTCTTGTGTAAAACCACACCGTTAGCAGTTAATGTGGTAACCTTTTTTCATCCACTATGTTGCGTCAATTAGTATTATCTTTCTAAGATGACCCCACTCATTCTCTGTTTATGTGATCTTTCTAATATGATCCACTCATTCTCTGTTAGTATTATTTCTAAGATGACCCCACTTTTTCTCTGTTAGAATGATCTTTCTAATATGATCCACGTCTGTTAGTATTATTTCTAAGATGAACCGACTTTTTCTCTGTTAGTATGATCCTTCTAATGAGATCCACGTCTGTTAGTATTATTTCTAAGATGACTCCACTCATTCTGTGTTAGTATTATTTCTTAAATGACCCACTCATTCTCTTTTAGTGTTATTTTTCTAAGAAGATCCCACTTATTCTCACTTAGTGCTAGCTTCCTAAAAATCTCTCTGCTATTCCAATTCCTCCAGCCATTTATGTTCAATACCCTTGAGCTCTGTAAGGAGCGTAGACCTTCAACAAACACATACCAAGTACTCCTGTCTTTCATGTCTTCTTCACCGTTTTCCTTTTTGTTTCAAATTCTCTTCTCCGCGTTTTTTGTTGGGTCTACTTCTGTTCTCTTACCGTGGGGATTCCAGAAGACGGACTGTCTAGTAAAACTACCAGCAGGTTTCCTTAATGTGTATCCTTAATGTGTATCCTTAATGTGTATCCTTAATGTGTATCCTTAATGTGTATCCTATCAATGGCCAGCGTCTTCTCATCTCTTGTTCCACTGGCGGTCAGACGATTATTATCGTCAGTTCTACATTGATGACCTTGTCGTACCATTTCAGTCTATTCTATTCTATTCTATTCTATTGTATTCTATTCTATTCTATTCTATTTAACGTACTTTTATTTTATTTCCATTGTAGTTGCTGTAATATACGAGGCGTGTTCAAATGAAACCCGCCCGTGCTGCGCCAAGTGGACATTTGTAGGAGGAGCATGATGACGTCACATCTGACGTAATAAGCACATACGCATGTACAAGTGTGTAAGTGTTCATTCTCCTAGTATTCATTGTTTGTGCTGCAGACCGTTAAAATAATGGCCGGTGTGATACGGAATCCGTCCAAGGTCGATCAGCGAGTGGTGATTCAGTTCCTAACAGCCGAAGGATGTTGACCAGTCGACATTCATCGCCGAATGAAAGCAGTGTCTGGTGACAAAAGTGTGTCTAAGACTACAGTGAAAGACTGGGCACGAATGTTTCGAGAAGGACGTCAGTTAACGAAAGATCTTCCGCGGCCAGGTCAGGTGCATAATGTTGCGACAGAAGAAGCCATCGCCGAGATTGATGCAGCAATACGGGTGGACCGTCGTCGGAGCTTACGTTCGCTAGCAGAAGAATTCGCTGTGTCTCTTGGGACAGTGCAAATGGTGGTTAGGAAGAAACTGAAGTATCGAAAGGTGTGTTCACAATGGGTCCTACGGATGCTGACCGATCACCATAAGGAAGAACGCATGGGGTGGAGTTTGAACCTCCTGCTGCGTTACGAAGAAGAGGGTGATGCATTTCTGTTGCGCATAGTGGCAGGCGATGAGTCGTGGTGCCACCACTTTGAGCCGTGTAGCAAAACAGCGAGCATGCAATGGAAACATCCCGGATCACCAAAACCCAAAAAATTCAAGTCACAGATTTCCGCCCGTAAGGTTATGCTGACCGCATTTTTTGACCATGAAGGGCTTCTATTGGTAGACTTTAAAGAGCCTGGCGTGAACATTAATGCCATCCGCTACAAAGACACACTAGACAACCTGCATACAGCCATCAAGAATAAACGACCCGGCATGCTTTCGCGTGCTGTGATTCTGTTGCACGACAATGCTCGTCCACATGTTGCGAACATTGTGCAGGAAGCGTTAGCGAGGAAAAGGTGGGGAAGTTCTGCCACACCCAGCTTACAGCCCCGATCTGTCACCATGTGACTTTCATTTGTTCGGACCCTTAAAAAAAATCTTTAAAGGGACAACGATTCGACTCCGATGCAGACGTCAGGGCCTCGGTGACCAAATGGTTCAATAAGCAACCAAAGTCATTTTTCTCGGACGGCATCCGCCGTCTACCCAAGCAGTGGGATGCGTGTCTGAATGCCTATGGTGACTATTTCTAAAGAACCCCAGTGAGTACTTGCTTCATAACAATTGCTGTATTTAATTCTACTACTACTGCTGATGTAGGTAAAGGAAAGGTAAAGGAACCCGTTACACGCCCATTTAGGCATATTGGGAATATGGTGTTAGGCCCATATTATCTTGACCGTCGGCAAACGAGGGGTGATGTGGTCGGCATCACGCCGGCCGCCTTAACCTTCCCAGAGTACCTTACATATATTTGTTATAAAGCCACTGGGGCGGGTTTCATTTGAACACGTCTCGTATTACGTTTTTTGCCATTACTTGTTTACCAGTTTTGTTCAAGCATTGCCCGGTCCATTCAACCAATATACCAGTTGTATAGGTTATATTCAAGCGATTTTTCTCAGATAGATTTTTCTATCTGAACACTTGTCTAGTGTTAACGTCTTTGTAAGTTCTCTCTCCTTTAAAAATTTATACTTCTGTGATATAAAATTGGCATTCTGTTTCAGGCTTCTTCTCTCAACGTCATATAATTTCTGCCTCAAAGGAGCCGGTGAAGACCATACTGTCAGCGTGCTTCTCTCGTGGAGCTGAATTTATTGGAAGCTATGTTTTTCTATTTGCTCGCCCTCCCCACATGCACACTCATGTGTTTGTATGTCAGATTATTATTTTACTGACACAAGACAGTGGCCGGTTGTCAGTCTGAAAATTATCGCATATTCTATTCTTGGTTAAAAACGAATTAAGGTAGTCCCGTAGCAGATACTACCATAGAGGAGCAAAGTGTTTGAGACGTCACCTAAACTAGGTCTCAGCTTTATGAGGTGTGGGGAGCTATTTCCTTCCGCGCTGTCTATACCTCCCCTAACTCAAGAGTAGAGTTAAGTACCTATTTTTTTTTACACCTGGATAGACTGGGAAGTGAGTGTAGCATCCTGGTTTTGAACGTGGCTACTTTGTCTCGAGAAGCAAGCCGTCTAACCACGGAGTGGTAAATAACAGAGAATCCCAGTGTTGTGCCTGGCCGGGTGATCTAACGCGTTCTCCTCCTTACGGGATAGGGGAATGCTTCATGTGTAGCTGTTGTGTTTGGTCTCGAATGTTGTGGTATTTTTGCTATCTTTATCCCAAGTGCTGCATTTAGTTGTTAGAAGGGCCTAAGCACTTTTATTCCAAAAGTGCTATAAAAAGAAATTAAGACGGGGGAAAACAACTTTTCATTTAATTCGTAGACCCTTCGCACTGTACAAACAGTCATCACCTTCAGATTCCTGTTCGCTCCATGGCAGCTGGGCCCATTGCAGGAAACAACCAAGAATTCACATATTCTTATGGCGGTGGTTCCTGAATTAATTTATAATGCATGATGAAGTTTGTCAGACTCATGCCCAACCTCATATTAGTCGCCTTGTACGACATGCCCGAAGGAACAATAGTCCTATTCTTTGTTTCTCTCATTAAAGACACCAGGGAACTTCCTGGGGCGTGCTAGCAATGCCTAATGGAAAATCTGCCCCTGCCAATCACTCTTGTTGTTTATGTATGGGTATGAAAAAACATCGAAAAAAGGTGATTCGTCTTACGAGGACAAAAGACAAAGAAAGTAGTCTACGTTACGGCCACAAGGCCTTCGTCAGGAAAAGAAAGAAAGTGAAGGCTAGATAGGAGACATAAGAACTTAAAGAAATATAAAAATAAAACCTAGGTACTTCCCTGAAGGCGAAGCATGGCTGATTGTTGTTTATTGTTGTTTATGTAACGTTGATGTTTGGAGCACTTCCGACCCATTTGATTCAGGAAACGTTTTCTGGCTTTATTTATCTTTAGAAGTGACTTTTTGCTCATGAACGTATTTGTCGCCCTATTTATATTCTATGCATCTTTAAGACTGTTTAAATACTATCAAACAGACATCAGTAATAACTCGACACACACAATTTGCACACACCAGAGAACAAAACAGAACAACACACGCCAGGGACCAAGATTGCACACCAAGCCACACCCTGCTAGTTTTCCGGCTTGATACAGCCGTGATTGAGGAAACTCGTGACCATCTCCAAGCTGCTGTCCGGCATGTCATGTGGCGTCTGATGACCAGCTCCGTGTATCACAACTCGACAGAAATTACCGGTGCGGGAGTAGAAGCCTTTCAACCAGGTACCAACTTTCCAAATGTTTCTGAAAGTTAAGAAATGTTATAGCATTAGATAGTAGAGTAAGTACATTTTGTGCTTGCCTCACTCTGATTATGCTTTCTTCGTTCTCTTTCCACCTACTTACCGTTTCTTTCTGCGTCGTTGTCATCATAATCATTACCGTCATCATCAACATAATTATTCTCTTCTCCTTCTGCCTCTTCGGTTTTTTCTTTGGCGCGCTCTATTTTTTTTTTAAATTTCCCATTCTTTCTTTTAATCAGAGTATGAAATCTCTGATCTTAAGGGCACATTACTATGTTTTGACCTGTTACAGAAAAATTAACTTTTAATGTTGTAGAGAGATGCACCTGGCGGATGGAATACTGGATTTGTCTGTTACTTTGTACACGCTTTTATTACACGCTTTTTTTTTAACTTCACCTGTATGTCACTTTCATGTCACTTTCAAATCTTGCAATCGATTTTTCAATCACTTCCAGATGAGCAATAGCTCGGAAACTTGGCATAGTTATGTATTCCCGATGACAATACAATAATTAATCAGTCAACTATTTAATAATTTAATATTGTAATTATGACATTATGAGTAATTACAGTTTTTCATAAAGAAATGTAAACAAATCAGGGGCCATAATCACCTTCATTAAAAAATTCAAGAATACGTGGTGCGCTTTATTTTTTCTATGCGAAAAACAGTGCAGTACTCAAACAAATCAAGCTAAATCAAGCTATAACTGCAAGCTATAAACTCCTTGAAAAAATATTTTTGGGTTTTTAGTGCATTAAAAGCGTGTGTTTAAAATTTATTTTTTATTTGTTATTGCCATGTACCGGAAACACATCTTAGCAAATAAAACGCACGTCGGTTTTGTCGTGACGCCCTAAAGTGTATATTGGTTACCCGAGGATTTTGTCTTGAGCAGTGAATCTGTGTGGACGTGTTTTGCAGCCAGAGTGTGGGGACCTAAATGTACGAAAGGCCGTGGTTTGATTCAAGATGTTTGCTTTTGAAGAATAGTATTCACAAGAATATGATAATGATCAAGGAAATTATATTTGGCGAAAATAACTGTTTGGATCGACCTTCCGTTGTTTCTTGCTGATGTGATGTTTAAGTTACAAAACGTCTCATACTGAAATTCTCATAGCTACAACATTAATATTATAACCCTTAACGACTCGAGCTTTCAACACAACTTTTATTTCTTTAATTTGATGATGAGAAATAGTCTCATTTTTTCATACCTCTTACATTTCAACAAGAAATGTTTTATATTATTGTCTTGAAGATTTTCTTCACAGTAATATTCTTCTAATTTGAAATAACCTTTTCCCAGCTGTAGTCTGAGGAGCTTCTTGTTACTAGGATTGTTTAGTTCCCTAGACATCTGACATTTTCTTGTTGGAGCCTTGACTATCTTATATGCATGTCTTCCTTTCAGATTGTTATCCCACTCTGCTTTCCATTCATCTGTTATTATTTCTTTAATTAAGCTCTTAATCTCTGATTGCTCTTCCCTATATTTATTAGGTTTTTGTCAGATCTATTGGCTTCTTTATCTGCCTTTTCATTTCCCTCTATGCCAACATGTGAAGGTATCCAAGCAATTAAGACTAAACAGCCTCTGGAATATAAGTATGTAGTAGCCAGAAATGTCTCCTCTGCTATTTCAGTTCTACTACATTCTCGTAAGTTTCGTAGTGCTTGAATTGTTGAAAGTGAGTTTGTTAACATTTTTAGTTTCTTGGGAGGGTTATTAGAGAATATTTCTAGTGCTTTTAGTATTGCAAAATGTATAATGTAATGCTGTCCTTTGATATTTGTTGTATAAATATTTCGGACCATTTCGGCTGTGTTTTTAATATTTTCGATATTATTTGTTTTATTTTTGTTTCTTGATCTCACAGGGTGGAATCTGTGGTGAAGTGGGATGTTATAAATATTTATAGGGGACTTAGTGTACTGACTGAGGTCAGCTGTGAAGGTATCTATATCTAATAAGAGTAGTGTATTATAGATAACCTTACTTGCTGCCACATATATATATATCTCAGTCAGAATTATTCTGGAATAGTGTGATGACTACGTTATATGTCTAGGGTATGTGTATGATGAAGTGTAAGTCAAAACAACAACAGACAGATAAACAATTTAATTTATTCCACTACACGTGACAACACTGTGACACTCACATACATAAAACACTCTACAAGGATATCTTAAAGGAGTCACTGATAACTTTTCAAATAACAATATGTATTCATTGCTGTCATGAATGGATATGTGTCCTGATTCAAATACAAAGGGAACCAGGAATCACAATCAATTTTAATTACAAGTTATATGTACAGAATTTATCAATATGAATATTGTAGTGACATATATTATTAAAAGTATCCTATGTGTGTTAGTTGTGTAGTAGTAATATGAGGTAATACTGGTTTTGTTTTGTTCAAGCTCTGTTGGTATTTGTCATCATGACTTCAATAGTTTGTCTTTATTGGAACTAGTATTGGAGATGTCCTCAGTTCCTGATATTAAAACAATTTAATTCCCCTCTTAATGTTATTTTTACAAGGTCATTTTAAGATGGGGTACATAATTTTGAGCTCAGCTGGCCACATCAGCTTATCTTGCGTGATGGCGGCAGGAAAAGACTCCTCTGCTCGATTTCTCCCCTGGGCTCTGGAGACACCTCACTGATAGCTAAATGGACCAAGGAGTATGCTGTCCGACTCTGGATTCAGCAAAGCTCTGACCAGGTGCTGCTCAATACCATCAAGACCACGGTCCCTGAAAACAAGAAGGATGTACCTTCTACTTCATAACTAATTGATACTCTAGTTCTACACTGAGCACAATACATCACAAACATTGAGTTCAGAGCGTTAGGCCAACTGTCAGCTTCATCTGAAATACTTTATACCAGTATTAACCTCCTTAATGGTTACTACGCCTCTGCACTTCCAGCATTATTTCTTTCTAGTCAATCATCTAGGTGTCAGTGTACTGTTTGGCCATTCCATGCCGTTTTACTTTCCTCCGACACCTTCTGTTCAGGCTGGAGCATTATAGGCTTTACATCATGTTTGCTACTGAACTACACATATATACAGGCATAAATTAACAATTCACATTCAATTTTCATTAAAAGATACTGAATGTTTCAAGCTTACCACAATTCATAGAATAAACACAGATACGTTGACTAGCAATGAATTCTGGCACAAATACTGGCACAAATTCCCATCTGCTTATGTTCCAGGCTTTTATTTAGCAAAAATATGAGCTGGCTTCAACGCACTGTTGCTTTATCAAGCTTATTTGAACTAGTGGTCTCGAACTAACGCTCCTAGGTGATTATATCAGCGAGTCTGGCCAATGGAGCCACGTTTCGACAAGTGTTTGAAAAATTTTTACCTTCCTACGTCTCCCCTAACAACCAAAGATAGTATTTATAGTCCGACCAATCGTGTTTAGTCTTATATTTGTTGCGCTCCAATCAATTTGGAGTTTACATGGTAGGCTATTTCCGTACGTAAGGTTTAAAAAATCTACCACTGAGCGATTCTGATTTTGGGGTGTTGTCTGACAGCACCATCATTTTATTTTGGCTATAACTTGTTAATTCCTAGACTATTTGCGTAACGTTTTACATATTCTTTGTCAGCAAGCCCTAAGGAACCCAAATATACAAATTTAAAAGAGCTAAGTGGCTGCGTTCAAAATATGTAATTTCTTCTACCTCCTGTTTCGAAGATGTGCTGTCTGGGTACTGTAATGTTTTCAAACGTAAACCCATCTATTGTTATCTTTTCTAATAAGCGTTTTTCGTGATTTTAAAACCTAACTCTGGGAAGGTTAGTGTTTTTATCACTGTCCGTCCGAAAAAGTTAGTGCATGTGGTCTTACACGCGTGATAGTAGTAATTGTGTATCGCGTTACGCTTGTTGGGGTGGCATTAATAGCGAGACGCGTGTTTAATTTTGCATGCGTTCGGCTTTCTGCCTCTCCCTTCTCTCTATCCTGCTTTATCTGTCTTTTAGTTACGCTGTGTATAAAATGGAATGAATGAAATATTAAAATTAGGTCATTGTTCAGCTTGCGTATCTCAAATGTTTTTCCAAGAAATACAGCACACGTTTCATTGAAGAAAGCGGGTAATAATATAGTAGGCTTTTACTATCAACGTGAAAGCGTTACAATTTGCAGACGAAGCATAAAACAAGGGGGATTTCGAGTACAGTTATTGAGACAGCACTGTTATTTTACCATTGCTCTTTTCTTTATTAGAATTTATTTGTTAGGCTTTATATTTACCTGATAATTTATATATGTGGATTAGAATATTTCACGACACCTCCCCTCTTAAAACAGACATCCCATGTCAGTCCTTTATTCTATATACACATAGATAAATGTAAGTCAACTTGACTTTACTCTGCTGTGGTGCTATCATGGTTTTATGTAGTTGGGTCCATTCAGAGTAGGCACTACTCATGAAATCTGCCTCACACTTCTACAACCAATAATATATTTCGGTTATGTTACTGAACAGCCGCAAGTGTGAATGCTTGTCTTAATGCTGCTTCGCAACCCGTATTCACCATTTCTCTTCTCTGAGTCTGCGCAATGACATGTCCAGAGAATATTATATTTCCCTCAAAATGTACGTTATGAGGAGATAACATCTACCTGGTGATAGCAGAGTTTTTGTAGTGGATCCCATAATCTTCTTATTATCCTGTATGAAACATTCGGAATATCCTCAATCAAAGAGGCAACTCAGGGATTCATTACGTTCCTCCGAAATGTTTACATCCAACAATTTTCTCATCATTATAGAGAAGACACTAGGCGCATTCTTCAATCCAAATGGCAATCTATTAAACTCATAGTGTCCTTCTGAGGTACTAAAAGCTAGGTATGGTCTAACCTCAGGCTTTACTGGAATCTGATAGTATCCTTTACTCAGATCCACTTTTGAGAAATATTTAGCTTTATTTAGTCTGGCAAACAGCTGATTTGTATCCGGCAATGGATCCACCTGTCCTTCTGTAATAGCATCCAGTCTCCTGTAATCTATACAGAGTCTATGTTCTCCAGAGGGCTTCCTTAAGAGTACAACACCGGAACTATACGAAGATTCACTGTGCGAAATAATTCCTTCCTTCAACAGATAGTCTATCTCTTCCTTCAAAGCTTTCTCCTTAGCAAACGGAATCGAATATGGTTTCATACAGACAGGTGTGGGGTCTATCAGTTTCATATCATATTCCAATGGGTTTGTATGCCCTGGTCGGTCTGTTAACACCTCTGCATGATTATTTAGAACCTGTTGCACTCTCTCTTTCTGAGTTTTCGTTAAATGTGTACTGATTTTCACCTGTGCTGCTGTCTCACAGGGGTGTAAGGGATATTCAAATGATGAAAGTGGTTCCTTTTTCATCTCCATTGCAATGGACAAGGTTAGCAAGTGTGTCCCTTCCTGATGTTCTCTTTCCAAATATTTCTTCAGGAGATTCACATGATAGATTTTTTCTTTCCCCTTCTTATCTATCTTATAATTTGTTCTAGACACCTTCTCTAGAACTGTATATGGACCCTGCCATCCAATTTGTAACTTATTCTGACTCCCGGGCAAAAGAAGCAGTACTTTCTCTCCCACAGCCAAATTTCTGTCTTTCGCCTTCCTGTTATAATAGGCAGCATGTTTCTTCCTGGCTTGTTTCAAATTTTCATTGGCAAGTTTCCAGCCAGTTTTTAAACGAGTGGTCAGCTCATTCACATATTGGTATGAAGATGTAATGTTTTCCTCTGCCTTTTCATCAGTCCACGTTCTTAACAAAGCTACATATGGACCTTTAATTTTGTGGACCTATTTGTCCATGCACCGGTATGGTCTCTTCCACTCGAAGCTCTATAGTGATGATTTTTCTTCCCAGAATTATCATGCACAAAACGACCGCTACCAATTCTTTTCCTGGGGCTTTCTCCCCACTTAAAATTCTTGATGAGAGATTTCCTCTCTACATCTTCTTCCTCCAGTTTGTTTAAGTCCGATTGAGGGATTTTCGGCGTATCCTGGGGTAAGACATCTTTTTGCACTCTCCGCATAGTGGCCATTGTAAAACAGTTAAGTGAAGCTTGTCCGTGAAAAGGGGCTTCCCATTCCATTTGGTCCACTTTATCAATTCTATTTTTCTTTTTATTATCAGGCCTAATTGTGCCCCGTGGCGTGTCCAGGTCCTGATCAATGTTCCCACTTGTGGGTGTTCCCTCATGTGCTATGCTACACCTTTCTACAAAATTCTCAATGTCCCATCTTGCTTTAGGCCAATAATAATTGTGAGCCACCTTTTGAATGATGGTACCTATCTTCTCATGGTCCCCATCTGGTTTCACATGTAGGCTCCTTATTAAGTCTGCCCTATATCTTTTAGGAAGTACCAGCTGTCCCTGACCTTTGGATCTAGCTCCAGTCTTCCTATACATCAACTTGTTTTTCATGTAAAAATCTCCCTTGCCTGGAGTTGTATGATAAGTTGACAATTTTCTGTAACAAGGCTTGAGTGTTTTATCCCCAGCCTGTGCCTTCCTCATCTCTTCTGGAGTGGTATCCAACATAATATCCTCCTCCTGTCTTGAGGTCGACCTGACCTGAAGGGTGGCCATATACACAGGTTTCCTTCTGCAACGGTCAGTGTCATGATTGTCCATCTGACAATTCTTACACCACCTTTTTCCTTGGTTGAAAGATTTTCTTTCATCATATTTCCTTTCATCGAATTGTGGGAATTTATTTTTATTTTCATACCGTGGCCTATCAAACTGGTGCTTACCTTTATTTTGATCCCTAGGATCAAATTTATTAAAGTTCTGTGGTGCCCTAAAGTTATCCACTTGTTTCTTTTTATTACCTGTTACCTCTGCTTGAGCTGCTTGATACCTTTCAGCAACATTTAGCAACTCACCCAGCCTCTCTGCACCTTGTTCCATGAGAAACTTTCTCAGGTCTGGAGCCATGGACTCTCTTAATTGCTCTATAAGGACCATTTCCTTAAGATCTTGGGTTTTCCCCAGAGAAGTCCATTTCTCCAAGTATGTCTCTATTCGTGCAGAGAACTGGTGATAGGTTTCACCTGACAGTAGTTTAGCATTCCTAAATTTTTTCCTATAAAATTCTGCATTCTTTTCATATCTTAACAAAAGAGCCTGCTTTAGCATGTCATAATTTTCCTGATCACCTCTGCTCATTTTTGCAAAAACTTCATAAGCTGCCCCACGAAGTCCTTGAGATAACTTTAAGCTCCACCTCTCTCTCTCTAACCCATATGTGGTAGCTAATAGTTCATACCTATTTAGATAGCTCTCTATATCATCGTCTTTCTCAACAAAATGATCTAAATGGAAATTCATAGCTGAGGTTGAGGCTCCCTGGCTAGCGGTGGCATCAGAGGCAAAGGGACTGGCACCATTTTCAGGAGCATGGCCCTGAAACTCAAACTCCCTAAGTCGTAACTCATGTTCCCTTTGTAATCTTTTATCTTCTGCTTCCCTTTCTGCAGCTAATTTCTTGTCTTCTCTTTCTGCAGCTAATTTCTTCTCTTCCCTTTCTGCAGTCAATCTTCTTTCTTCTGCTTCCCTTTCTGCAGCTAATTTCTTCTCTTCCCTTTCTGCAGCCAATCTTTTGTCTTCTCTTTCTGCCTCCAATTTCTTAGCCTCAGCCTCAATCTGCAACCTCTTAGTCTCAGCCTCAGCCTCAAATTGTAACTTCTTAATTTCCCTTTCAGCCTCTAACTTTCTTTCGGCTTCAAACCTTCTTTCTTCGCGTTCAATAAATTTGTCACATTCCGTAGTGACATAGGCAACCATAACTTGCCCATCTAATCCTAACTCTTTTGCAGTCTGAACAGCAGCAGATCGAAATTTGGCCAGGTCCGCCATTGTCTATCAGGTAAATTTATACAATGTCTAACCAACAATTCAATCTCTAAATATATATCTAATGGACAACACAGGCACCGTGAGCTCAACCTTATTTAATTCCACCCAAGGATACCTTTTAATTCTTATATTCCCTGAAGTGAATTACCCCCACTATTTTTAATAGGTAAAGATTCAAAATCCCAAGAGCGAGACCCCAATATATGTGGTGAAGTGGGATGTTATAAATATTTATAGGGGACTTAGTGTACTGACTGAGGTCAGCTGTGAAGGTATCTATATCTAATAAGAGTAGTGTATTATAGATAACCTTACTTGCTGCCACATATATATATATCTCAGTCAGAATTATTCTGGAATAGTGTGATGACTACGTTATATGTCTAGGGTATGTGTATGATGAAGTGTAAGTCAAAACAACAACAGACAGATAAACAATTTAATTTATTCCACTACACGTGACAACACTGTGACACTCACATACATAAAACACTCTACAAGGATATCTTAAAGGAGTCACTGATAACTTTTCAAATAACAATATGTATTCATTGCTGTCATGAATGGATATGTGTCCTGATTCAAATACAAAGGGAACCAGGAATCACAATCAATTTTAATTACAAGTTATATGTACAGAATTTATCAATATGAATATTGTAGTGACATATATTATTAAAAGTATCCTATGTGTGTTAGTTGTGTAGTAGTAATATGAGGTAATACTGGTTTTGTTTTGTTCAAGCTCTGTTGGTATTTGTCATCATGACTTCAATAGTTTGTCTTTATTGGAACTAGTATTGGAGATGTCCTCAGTTCCTGATATTAAAACAATTTAATTCCCCTCTTAATGTTATTTTTACAAGGTCATTTTAAGATGGGGTACATAATTTTGAGCTCAGCTGGCCACATCAGCTTATCTTGCGTGATGGCGGCAGGAAAAGACTCCTCTGCTCGATTTCTCCCCTGGGCTCTGGAGACACCTCACTGATAGCTAAATGGACCAAGGAGTATGCTGTCCGACTCTGGATTCAGCAAAGCTCTGACCAGGTGCTGCTCAATACCATCAAGACCACGGTCCCTGAAAACAAGAAGGATGTACCTTCTACTTCATAACTAATTGATACTCTAGTTCTACACTGAGCACAATACATCACAAACATTGAGTTCAGAGCGTTAGGCCAACTGTCAGCTTCATCTGAAATACTTTATACCAGTATTAACCTCCTTAATGGTTACTACGCCTCTGCACTTCCAGCATTATTTCTTTCTAGTCAATCATCTAGGTGTCAGTGTACTGTTTGGCCATTCCATGCCGTTTTACTTTCCTCCGACACCTTCTGTTCAGGCTGGAGCATTATAGGCTTTACATCATGTTTGCTACTGAACTACACATATATACAGGCATAAATTAACAATTCACATTCAATTTTCATTAAAAGATACTGAATGTTTCAAGCTTACCA
This sequence comes from Oreohelix idahoensis, assembly GCA_024509875.1. Classification (NCBI taxonomy): domain Eukaryota; kingdom Metazoa; phylum Mollusca; class Gastropoda; order Stylommatophora; family Oreohelicidae; genus Oreohelix; species Oreohelix idahoensis. The sequence continues at coordinate 813,901 of JAMPIV010009326.1, read as the reverse complement.
CAATTCATAGAATAAACACAGATACGTTGACTAGCAATGAATTCTGGCACAAATACTGGCACAAATTCCCATCTGCTTATGTTCCAGGCTTTTATTTAGCAAAAATATGAGCTGGCTTCAACGCACTGTTGCTTTATCAAGCTTATTTGAACTAGTGGTCTCGAACTAACGCTCCTAGGTGATTATATCAGCGAGTCTGGCCAATGGAGCCACGTTTCGACAAGTGTTTGAAAAAATTTTACCTTCCTACGTCTCCCCTAACAACCAAAGATAGTATTTATAGTCCGACCAATCGTGTTTAGTCTTATATTTGTTGCGCTCCAATCAATTTGGAGTTTACATGGTAGGCTATTTCCGTACGTAAGGTTTAAAAAATCTACCACTGAGCGATTCTGATTTTGGGGTGTTGTCTGACAGCACCATCATTTTATTTTGGCTATAACTTGTTAATTCCTAGACTATTTGCGTAACGTTTTACATATTCTTTGTCAGCAAGCCCTAAGGAACCCAAATATACAAATTTAAAAGAGCTAAGTGGCTGCGTTCAAAATATGTAATTTCTTCTACCTCCTGTTTCGAAGATGTGCTGTCTGGGTACTGTAATGTTTTCAAACGTAAACCCATCTATTGTTATCTTTTGTAATAAGCGTTTTTCGTGATTTTAAAACCTAACTCTGGGAAGGTTAGTGTTTTTATCACTGTCCGTCCGAAAAAGTTAGTGCATGTGGTCTTACACGCGTGATAGTAGTAATTGTGTATCGCGTTACGCTTGTTGGGGTGGCATTAATAGCGAGACGCGTGTTTAATTTTGCATGCGTTCGGCTTTCTGCCTCTCCCTTCTCTCTATCCTGCTTTATCTGTCTTTTAGTTACGCTGTGTATAAAATGGAATGAATGAAATATTAAAATTAGGTCATTGTTCAGCTTGCGTATCTCAAATGTTTTTCCAAGAAATACAGCACACGTTTCATTGAAGAAAGCGGGTAATAATATAGTAGGCTTTTACTATCAACGTGAAAGCGTTACAATTTGCAGACGAAGCATAAAACAAGGGGGATTTCGAGTACAGTTATTGTGACAGCACTGTTATTTTACCATTGCTCTTTTCTTTATTAGAATTTATTTGTTAGGCTTTATATTTACCTGATAATTTATATATGTGGATTAGAATATTTCACGACAGAATCACTGGCTTTTATTCACAACTGTTATTAATTGATGTAAAGTACCCAGGTGGGCAATTTCCACCATATACTTCCATCCTGTTGGCTATCTATTGGTATTCATTAGATTGACTTGAGTTGTTAGTTGACATTTGGTAAAAGCTGTATATGCTGAGTGAGATTTATCTAACATAACTTTGTTCATGTAATTTAGTCTTAATTCCTTTCTTCGTAATTCCAAGGGTAGGATTCTTAAGGCCACCTCTAGAGCCCCCATTGATGTTGACCTTATTTCACCTGCTATTATACATAAAGCTTGACGCTGAATTCTGTCTAATTTAATCTTCTTACTGTGTGCAGCAAAGTCAAATATTATACTTCCATAACATATTTTTCCTCTAATAAAAGAATTATAAAACGTGAGCATTGTCTTAGAGCTTGCACTCACATCCATTACCTTTCAAACATCTTAACAAGTTAATCAATCCTCTGCAAGATTCCACTAGTTTATCTATGTACTTACTTAGTCATTCCCCTTCTACCGTGAGGTGTAGAGGTTTGGAAGAGAGAGCGCCAGACTATCCTATCGGCTGTCTTCCTCCTGGCCTGGTTCCATTCTAGTCCTCGGTCCTTCAAAGATTGTCTAATGTTGTCCTCCCAGCGGACTCTGGGTCGTCCTGGGAGTCTGGGTCCCTGGCTCTTTGTTTCCCATGCTTGTCGTGGTAGCCGATCTTCTCCCATTCTGCAGACATGGCCAAACCATCTTAGTTGGGACTGTTCTACTTGGGTCTGCAGGGGTGGGATTTTAGGCCTTGACGTATCGTCTGGTTGCGGACCATGTCTCTTCTTGTTACTTCAACCACCTTCCTCAGATACCTCATTTCTGGAGTTTGGATCTGGCTTTTGTGGGTTGTAGTCATTGCCCATGACTCGCATACAAATGTCAAGACTGGGACATAGGTGGAGCGGTATACAGCCATCTTTCGTTTTCTTACCAACTTCTCTCTTGCTGAGGATTCCTCGATTTATGGCCTGAAAAAGTCTCCCAGCTACTGCTTTTCGAGTGGCCAACTCTTCTTTGATGCCCCCCTTTCGGTCTATAATAGCTCCGAGGTATTTAAAGTTTATCTATGCACGAGTATTTATTCCAGTTTAGCTGTTGGCCCAATGTTGTTCCTAGGTATCAAGTGGTTTGCACTGTACTAATGTTTTACCCTTGGATATTTACGTCTATAGTTTTATTTTTAACAACCCTACCTTTACTGAAGATCATTCCCATTGTTTTATTATCTTTCATCTAAAATCCCCATTGTGTCATCCATTTATCATCATAACCTGCACTCTTGACAAGTATGTCTTTCTGTCCGTTTAGCGATCAGTTTATGGATATCACTGCCTTCCTGTAATTCTCTTACGTACCTTCACATGAAACATGAATTATTTTTTTCAAATCTTGCGTTCCGACGTCAACAATTTCCCGTTTTATTCTTTCATTATTTCCGACAGCAATTATCTTTTCATCATCACTATGGATTATCTATCATGTTTGGCTATTCAAACCACGATGAAATTTGTAATGGTCTGAATGTCAATTCAATTGATCACATAATGTAGTGTATTCTGAGGTTTCTCATTTGAAAATACGAGAAGGGGTTAATAGGACTCTTCAGCGACGCCGTTAATTTTCTATGAGATCGGTTGTGAACCTCCAGGCTGCGAATCAGAGACACATATAGCCACACAATTTGTTGAGAGAAGTAGTGTAGCAGCACTCGGAAGATATCACGTGCGGACAAACCATTTGTTTGAGTACATGTTTGCGTATGTAGTGTTTGTCAGTTTGTTTTTAGTGTCATGCTGTACATTGAAGTAAACTTTACTGTAATTATCCGACGTCATCTGGAAAGGTAGAATTAATGAAGCCAGTAGGAATAATGAATTATCTGATGGGGAGCTGAAAACAAAAAAATCCGATGGGAGGCGACAAATAACGTGCTTCAGTATAGACAAACAAAACGAGATAAGTATGACAGTGTAATACACTCATAATATAAAACAATTATAAGCTTGTGGGAGACGATAAATAACGTGATACAGTATAGAAGTGTGATATACTCATAATAGAGAAAAAAATTATGATCTTTGGTAAATCACAAACAACGTGATACAGATATTACAATGTGATACACTCATAACAGACAACAATTCACAGATAATTATTATCACCATCATCATCTTTTCCATTTATTTCCCGTAGAAGCATCTGGCCACCCCTGCATCTGACCTCTGTTCAAGAAGAATGTTTCAAAGTTTTTCATTTATTCTTGCATTATTGTTTAAGTTGCCAAAAAAAACCACATTATTAACGTCCGCATTCAATTAAAAAAAGATATTATCTTTTTGACTCCAGAGCATTGCAAACGGTATTGTTTTGGGCTAGTCACCAGTTGGTTTTGAAATTCCTTCGTCTAATCAAATTCTAAATTCTCCCCTTGCATCTAAGTTGTTTGTGGGGCATTTTTTTGTCAAAGGTTAGCTGGGGTTCCCGAGCACAAACCGACAGTAGTCGATGGGATGCTACCGCTGCATTGTCCCTTGTTCAGTCATGAATCGAAAGAACTTCAACAAAAATGAGAACGAAATTAATGGGAGTTTCGGAGAAACCACCTCGCCTACTAGAAATAGGGAGCATCATGTGCTAATGATGATAGCAGACCGTCATCAAACTACTGTAGTCAAAGATGCTTTGAGCATAGGAACTTGGAATATAGAAACTTGTGCAGGATGGAATATAAGAAAACATCAAGAGGAAAATAGAAAGAGCAGATGAAAATGTATTACAATTTTATAGAAACAGCTGAAATATTTTCTTACAATTACAGAATAATTTTAATTAATTATACTTCTGCTCCCTGATACTTCTGCTCACTGAGGAGCAGAGGCGTTCAACAAATGTACGCCAAGTCTTTCTGTTCTGTGCCGTCACTGAAGGTTATGTGATGCAGTTTCTAACTGAATTATTTAGAGCTTAAAGACACACTGGAAAGGACGAAATATATTATGGCAAATGCAAAATAATTTATTTCATGAGCATAAGGCGTTAAAGATGAACAGACATAATTTAAGATGCAGACAAAAAAGCAAACAAAAAGTAAAGCCATGTTTGGATAATATCAAATTAAGTTTTATTAGTTAACTTGAAAAACAGACCCCAAGATATTATGTATATACAAGTGTGCACTAAACCGTATAGTATTGAAGAAGAAACTGAAACTATCTACATTGAACTTAACATGACTACGAAGCAGTGCAACTACAGTAAACAGCTATGACATATAGAGACTTCAAAGCAAATGTTGGCAATTAAAAAAGTGAAAGATGTGACTCGAGGTTATGACCAGAAAGAAAGAAATGAGAGAATCCACTATCCATAGAATAGGCAAGAAAACATACCATGATAATAGGAAATTCCTGGTTGAGAATCAACTTAGAGGCTTTTGGGTGTGGAAATGCTGAGGAAACAATGTTCATAATCAAAAGGACAACGTACTGGTATACAAGAGATTTAGAAGCAGCATGGTATTAAAATTGCAAAGAATAAATGGATGACAGATGACATTTAATAACTGATGGACACAAAAATAAATAAGAAGCAGGGCAAAGAAGCATATCAAAGACTAAATAAAGAAGACATGATTAAATTTAAGACAGCTAAAGAATCCCGGCTCAGCCAGAGTTGCAAAGAGCTTTAAGTGCAATATAGAAAATGTTCACAATTTATGTGCATGCAACTAAATGAGTTAAATGGAAAGATAAAAAATAACAGACAGTGGCTGTGGCTGTTTGAAATCAAAAGACGGAACAACATAAATGGGATGAGAGTAGGGAATAAAAAGACTGACAGGATTGATAAGTGCTGTGTACTTAACGACAGCGTAGAAAGGCACTTAACTAAAATAACTTTCAAAAAGCGGGAATCGATGTCGAACTGGAACTGGGAAACCGTGGCGTTATATTATTATTACATAGTTTATTAGCTACGTAGCTTGAAACATGATTGAGATTGGTACGCAGCAAATGATGGTGCTAGAAGTTATTACTTGTTAGCAGTCTTAAAACAACTGAGTGAGGAAGGCGGACTTTATAGTACATCAAGTTATACAATGATAACATTCTGGGAGCGAGCTTCATGAAAAATAAGCAACCATCAAAAGAAATAAAAAATAATTGGGGGGAGGATACAGTTATGCACAACGAGTAAGTCGCCCTCCAAAACATGGCGGGAAACAATTAAGTTGTGCTCTATCTGCTGTATATCCTGATGATGACCCTAATTCCCCTCTGGTAATTTATCTGGATGCGCAGAAAAATTCAAATGTCAAGTCAGTCCTGCTGCCTGACTCTAAAACATAGAGAACAACAAAAACAACAACCAAAAAGCCGGACATAGATAGGACACACACTCAGAAAACATACTGATAGAATTACTTGACAGTCCTTGCTCTTGAATACACAGGGTACGAGAGGTAGAAAAGACCAAAAAAACACAGGGAGAAGACAACTGGAGAGAGACGTGTAGAGCATGAAAAAGACATGGAATAGATGGCACTGGACAGAAAGACATAGCATAAGTTTGTTGAAGGCATATGCACCTTGAGACGTGAGATGAGGATGGAAAACAAACCTTCAATTACTCCATCTCCGAATTATTAATTAAGTTACTGCAATTGTAACGAACTCTTTCATTATCTACTGCTAAATATGAATAAAAGATACTTATCCATTGTTATGGGTAGTTAGTCATTTGGTTATTTTGTCTAGGGTATTCAACATCGGAGAGGTCCCTCCCATAATACTTCATTTACTTGTGTGAACTCAACACGGCATTCCATCATGCCGGTAACACTTTTTAATGTAGACTTTTAAAATACCTTGGTAGTCTCCAACAGTAAAGAAATCCTCAAGGCCGGTTTGGACGTGAAGACAAATATATATTTATTTACGTGAAACAAGCTCCAATTAACAGGCATCCAATATTCATGTACGACAATGGCATGACCTAGCCAGTCTTGAAAACGTCGCTAGTCAGTCGACTATGGACAAGATGTCTTCGACATGCTGCTGCATACTTTATTTAATATGTCCACTCTCTTTCCATGACAAGCAGCATTCACTTGTCCTAATATATCAATCCAGCATAGACTCCATGAAGCAGATGGACGATCTAGCTGTAGTAAATCTTTATAACTCTGTAGTAAGAGCACACATATAGGAGCTGGACAATTATGCATCCGTTCACACTCAGGAACATGTAAGAAAGGCCTAGAAGTATTGCTCACTTCTGCTAAGTGAAGCCGGCAAAGACGTCTGCAATATTTGTCCAAAAGACAATGACGTACTTCCGGAAGTAACCCAGGAAACGTCTATCAAAAGCTGGTCTATAAACAAGCCTTGTCGATATCGATAGATATGTTATGATTTTACTCATAACAACTACTCCCCCCCCCCAAATAATGAAAACTTTGTTTTCATTATTTACTGTTGTGGGTAAACACCACCAACGTGAATAGATGGTAACATCAAATGTCAATGCTGGTAGGATATTGCATAGAACCTATGTTTGTGCCACAATGTAAGCAATTTAACACACGAGGTGTGGAATATAGCACATAATGCTAATACCAATGTCTACGAAAGACCCAAATCAATTTAACATCAGAATGAGTTAACTATAGCAAAGTCAGTCAACATGTAACAACTAACTAACCCTATCCCACCATGCATTCTCATACTTCATTCCGTCAGGAACACCTATTGTCTCGTCATGTAACTTAGTCACATAATGTCATATCAATGTAACATTAATGCAAAGCATTAATAATAATATAATTCAATAATAGATGAAGTGAGACAGACACTTAACCACTACGGTGTGTGACTGCTACACATTGTCAAATGCATCAAGTTTTGTGAATGATATGTCAATACTACACATAACTTGAGCAGTGAAGAAATCATAAATTAGAGAATGGCGTAAAAACGCATCAATGTCTCAAAGACTAGTGTGACATAAATTTTGTTAAGAAGTCAATTTAAAGTGTAATTAAATTTATCACTTTCCAATCTTGTATGGAAAAATGCTAGTATTTAAGGTAATGTCATTTCAATCCTGTGCAAATGATCATATACTGTTATAAGTTGAATGTAGAAATCCATCTTTGACTTTTTCCATGATTATCGTCCATACAATAATGTAACACGAAAAATCCATGTTATCAAACTTCGAAGCGAATTATCAAAAATAAGTTCCATTCCAAATATTATTGTTACTTCCCTTGAATAATTGTGTGACTTTCATTTACAAGTTATGTCCCTTGAAAGCATAGCACAAAGTTTTTTACCACGTGTGTGTATCGAAATCGTTTAAAAATGATTCAATTGAAACTATGGCACATATGGTATGTTTGACAGTCTGTAGTTGGACGGTGCGTATGGACATGACTGCATGATGTCTCTATGAAGTGTCATACGTAGACCGATTTACTACACGATATGGAGTGATCCAGGATTCAGCATCATCATGCTGCTGTGCAGGTTGCATTGACCTAAAATCACTGTAATAACTGTACAATCCACTCAGTGACCTTAGATTACGTGGTTCTTGAAGCGATAAGTTCTTGAACAGGACATCTCAATGTACACATATGAACTACATTGAATTACGTGCGTCAGCTGGACTTGTTAAGTTGATAGATGATGTGGTGTCTTTGACACATCTCGAAAGGACGTCTGCAATCACATTGAGACTTCCCTTTATAGCCTTGATGCTGTAGTCGTAAGGCTGGAGAGCTAACGAGGCTCTCGCTGCTTTTTGATTCGTGAATCTGGTTGTCTGGAGATATGCCAAGGCCTTCTGGTCTGTATCCAGAGTGAAGTGCGCTCCCATCAAATACCTCTGGAGTTTGTTGAAAACAAAAACAATCGCCAGTAGCTCCTTCTCGACGATTGGATATCGTTGCTCTGTAGGTGACAATTTCCTGGTGACGTACATAGTCGGGTGCATGTGGCCTTCAAATTTCTGCATTAATGTTCCCCCGATCGCTGAATTACTCGCATCCACTCTGAGAACAAAAGGATATCGAATGTCAGGTAATCTTAATATTGGAGATTTCGAGAAGGCAAGTTTGATCACGTTTAAGGCAACATGACACGCATGCGACCATATTATTTTATTTGGCGCATTTTTTTCACTAACGCAGACAGAACTGAAGTTATATCTGAAAAACTGGGTAGAAATCTTCTATAGACGTTTATGAGGCCCAAATAACTGCGAACTTCTTGTTGTTTTTTTGTTCGAGGAATATCAAGATTCAGAATTTTGGAAACAGTAGAATCTTCAGGTTTTAAGACTCCACCTCCTACTTTGTGACCTAGAAAGGTAATTTCATTATAACCTATTCTAGTTTTGGAGGGTCTAGCAGTAATATTGTGACAGCGTAAGGTGTTCAACAAAGAATGGATTTCGTTGACATGATCATTCCAAGTATGACGGAACAGACAAATATCATCTGTGTAGGTAATCAAATCCTCACGATCAGCAAATAGTCTACGCATCATGCGAACAAAGGTAGCAGGAGCGTTCACAAGACCGAAAGACATGTAATTAAACTCGAACAAACCTAAAGGTGTAGCGAAAGCTGCATAAAGCTTAGATTTGTCAGATAATGGCACTTGCCAATATCCTTTGGATAGATCAAACTTTGTAAAGAATGTAGCAGTAGATAATCTATCAAAAAGTGATTCAAGCACGGGCAAAGACTCAGCGTCTTGAATCGTGACAGAATTTAAACGTCTGAAATCTATACAAATTGTAATAGATTTGTCTTTTTTCCTGATCAAAACCACGGGAAAACTATATGGTGAATTAGACGGTTCAATTATGTTTAACTTAATCATTTGTTTTATTTCTTCTTGTACCTGAGATTGCAAATGAATCGCGATAGGATACGGTTTCAGTTTGATAGGTCGGAAATCTGTTAACACAATATCATGTTGAATGATATCTGTATGCCCAGGAACATCCGTGAGCACATCAATAAAAGATTGTAGTAAGTCAGAGATCTGTTCTTTCTGATAAGAAGATAGAGTAGGAGCAATGGAAATATCTTTCCAACTTTCAGTAGCCAACAAATGTACATCAGGTAAAGATAGTACTGGTTCACCACAATCAGAAAAATCAGAAGTTTCCTCCTGAATAACAGCTAAGGAGGAGCGACTATCAACAGATTCGTCAATAGCTTCAAAGATAGGACGTAGATGTGGCGGTCGAGTATGAAACGGTTGTAACATATTAATATGGAAACTTTTTCTTTTCCTTTAACATCTACAACATAGTCAACATCTGATAATTAGTCTAAAATTGTGTAAGGACCCTTTCACGAAACAAGTAATCTATTATCCTTGCTTGGAAGTAATACATAGGCTTCATCGCCTGGCCATAATTGGCGCAGTTTCCTGTTTTGATTGAAAAACAATCGAGCCTTTAATTTTCCTTTTTCTGACGACTGTACTGCTATCTGGCATGCGTCAATAATCTTTTGTCTTAAATTTACCACATACTGATACGAGGTTTGAACCTCCTCATCCATGTTAGTACCAATAAGTAATTGTTTTAAGACAGACATTGGACCTCGAGGCTTGGCACCATATACCAATTCAAAAGGAGAAAATCCTGTACTTTGTTGGGAATTTCCCTATAAGCGAACAGGATGGCAGGAAAGATTCGATCCCAATCTTGTGGATATCTAGCCGTAACCCTATCTAGCATCTGTTTCAAACTCCTATTTAATCTTTCAATTTTACCATTGGATTGAGCGTGATATAATGAGCTAAGCGATCTTTCAATCCCAAACATCTTCATTACTTCTTTCATAGCATCAGACACGAACTGGATTCCATGATCAGACTGTATGCTTTCGGGGAAACCCAATCTGCTGAATACTAAAAATAGCTCATCTGCTATGTCAACAGTCGAAATCGTTTTCAATGGAATTGCCTCGGGCCAACGTGTACACATATCAATGCATGTTAGCACGTATTTATGACCCCTAGCTGAAGTGACTTTTATTACTGGACCAATAAGGTCGATAGCCATCTTTGCGATGGATGCAAAGAAATTTCAGAAGCCCAAATGGTGCGTTATGTCCAGGCCTTTTCGTTGCGACACACTGGCACGCTAAGCAAGTGCGACAAAAATCTTTTACATCTTTAGTCACACCAGGCCAAAAGAAGTGAGACAAAACCCTCTGTGTTTTCCTTGCAATACCCAAGTGACCTGCACAGTTAATGTCATGGGCATGTTGTAAGACAAATGGTCTAAAGCAAGTAGGTACCATAATCTTTTTTTTCACTGATGTAACATCCTGAAAATTTCTAATCAAAATATTATTCTTTAATGTGTACCAATGTTTTGCATTATCATCAAACATCACCTTATTTGATTTTGCCATACGAAAATATGTTTTCAAAGACTCATCTTCTTGTTGCCTTTGTATGAATGATTCTTTTTCAATCAATTCAGCCTGCAAATTATCATCACCTTGCATCTGAGCAGTATTTTCATTCTCATTATCCTTATTATTATCATTATCATCATCATTCGTGACACCTTCAGTGTATTCATCATCATTCATAACCTCCTCCAACACAATATCATCGTGGTTCTGATTAATTATTTCAGCACGAGCTTATGCTCTGGTTGTAACAGCATTAGCTGTTATTAAGTGCTTCTTCTCCCAATTTTCAATGTCCTCTCTAGAACACTCATGGAGACCTGGGATGTTCCTAAGAATTATCCCAGCAATAGGGCTATTTAATAAACACAGAAGAGCTCTTCCAGTAAAATATGGTGTATCCAAAAATACTTCCGCTGTTGGATAGTATTCCACTGTGTCACCAAAAGTAATACACTTTACTTCTCTTCCTGTGTAATCTGACTGATCCACCATAGATTTACGTACACCAATTGTAGTCGAACCAGTGTCCCTCAAAAGTGACACTAATTTATTGTTCACAAAACCCTTATCAAGCACCAGTGTTCCTGTGCTTTCATAAGAAGACAAGACTGGCAAAGGATGTCCGCACAACAGTCTTGGTACTCTCTGTAGCTGAAATAAAGAACTATATTCAGTACAATTAGCTCTGTTGGATAGGTCAACACTACAAGCATTCGCATGAGCGATAGGAACATTATTTTGACTTGTATTATTGTCACTCACGTTTGCGACAGCATTTGCTCGTTCAGGGTTCCTTGACTGTCTAAAATTATTGTTTTGATAAGAACCTCTGTTATTATCATTGTCATTATTCCTATAGAATGACCTTTGTCCTCTGCCCGATCTGGCATTATACCCTCCTCTGTTTTGGTAATCCTTGTATCTAAAAGATGACTGTGGTCCATAATGACCATCATCATTAGAGTTGTAATATCTCTGAGGCTGTTGAAATTTCTTATTAAAATTATATCTGCCTATATTATTGCAATATTGAAAATTCTGATTGACTCAATAGTTCTTATCAATGCTATTTGATCTCTGCCTAGGTGTGTTATTATTGACCATCATAGCAGATGCCACTGGCAAGGAATCCTTAATGTTATTTTTACTTAGATTCTTATTTGGATGTGCAACTTGGAATTGTCTACCAAGAGTTTCACAAATAGTCAAATTTTCTGGTTTCCTTTCTTGCGAAAATGATAAAAAATCTCCACTAATTGAAGACAAAACGTTATCTCTCAAAATCAAATCAGATTAAAAGTGTTTTCAGTCCTAGATAGGTCAATCCATCAAGTAAAGTACATCTTAATGGATGAAATAAATTCTGTAAAATCATTTGCTGAATCTGGCAGTAGTGATTTAAATTTTAACCTATAGCCATTTTCATCCAATTAATACTTCTTAAGTAGCAAGGTTTTCACAGCTTCATCGTCTTTTCTAGACTGTTCATCCATAGTACAAACTGCAGTACATGCTTCACCCACTAATAGGTTCATGAGCCTACTAGACCAGGTAGTTTTATCAATATTAAACTCCTGACAATACGTCTCATATCTGCTGAGGAAGCATGACATATCGTCGATATTAGAGTTATATTTAGGTAAATGTATCTTAAAATGGGCAGTATGGTCTCTTCTACCAGTATCACCATTCATAGGATTAACCTGTGGTTGTTGTATTTTTAATTTCTCAAGTTCCAATTCAGCTAATCTGAGTTCTTGTTGAGATTTGATTTCCGCTTGAGCATAGTCTAATTTTTCTTTTTCAAGAGCCATCTCCTCTACTCTTCTTTTTTCCTCAAGAGCTATTTCATTTTGTCTCCTTTTTTCATTTAATTTTTCTTCTCTCCTTTTTCAGACAATTCTTCTGTTCTTCTTTTTTTCAGCTAATTCTTAAGCTTTTTCAGCTAAATCTTGTTGTCTCTTGAGTTCCTTGTCTACATAGTTTTTTTAAGGCATCACCCTCCAAATCGAAATCTTTACCAACCTTTACCAAATATTTCAATGTTCCCATGATTTACAATTATTGTGCTTTTCAATAGCACACCAATAAAGTAAATTTATAATATTATCAATCTGTGAATAAAATTTCCAATACTTATTTCATCAATTCCAATTCACCCAACTGCATGTAATAGTAGATAGTAATATAGATGTTATAAATATGGAGCATTAAAAGAAAAGTACAAACAGGATGACAGGATACAGTGACCAGAGCTAACAGAAGCAAATGCAAATAGAGAACTGAGGCAGAACTATATGATTTTGAACAAATTAATAAAATGTAGCTCAACCACACTTATGGCAATAAAGCACGAATTTACAACATTTATGACATCTATAAAATCAAGGATAGCAAGGTGAGATCAACAATGTTATGAACAATAATGGAGAAAACTGAATAAAAATTTACAATGAACTGTACTACAAAAACAAAATTTTACAATTAACAATACTGCACAACTAGACAAAAAATGGATCTGTATACTTCAATTGAGGCATTATCCCACACAACAATGTTCGCCGGCCCCTCAATTTGGACCAGATGCATAAACTAAAGAACGCCTGTGAATCCTTTTCGACCAGACATATGTCGGTATTGAAAACAAATTACAAGTCCCAGCCAACCTCCCGCACTATATATACAACAACGACATTGAAACATAAAACATGGAGAAAAAAATATGCTGGCAAATAAAATAATCTAGCAACATAGGCTGTATGTAGCTAAAACGTGACTTATCTTATTGCCAGAACCCAAAATCCTCCTAGTTCCACCGTCTGTTCCTTGCAGCACCGATGAGAACTGTACACATAGACCGAACGTTGGGTCTAGCACATTGAAACAGCTGACACGAACCGGACTCCCTTGTGGTCTGTCGTTGTCTTGAAATTTTACGCCATCTTTGGCAAAAAACTCGAAACTTCACTCGAAACAGGATGCAGTATACAAGATGTGCTTGGTATATGTTCCCTTATTGCTTGGAACAAGTAAGGACTGCACTGTAAAATTTGATGTAAAACCTCTCACAAGCTAGCAGACGATAACGTGCGCCATCTTTGATAACTGGAACAAAGCACGAACTGCAGGCGACATCTGTAATTATTTCACAAAAATCAATTTTTCTTCACACTGTGGATAGATGATTCTTTGGCTTGGACCCACCACTGTTATGGGTAGTTATTCCTTTGGTTATTTTGTCTAGGGTATTCAACATCGGAGAGGTCCCTCCCATAATACTTCATTTAATTGTGTAAACTCTACACGGCATTCCATCATGTACGACAATGGCATTACCTAGCCAGTCTTGAAATTGTAGCTAGTGAGTCGACTATGGACAAGATGTCTTCGACATGTTGCTGCATACTTTATTTAATATTTCCACTCTCTTTCCTTGACAAACAGCATTCACTTGTCCTAATATATCAATCCAGCATAGACTCCATGAAGCAGATGGACAATCTAGCTGTAGTAAATCTTTATAACTCTGTAGTAAGAGCACACATATAGGAGCTGGACAACTATGCGTCCGTTCACACTCAGGAACATGTAAGAAAGGCCTAGAAGTATCGCTCACTTCTGCTAAGTGAAGTCGACAAAGACGTCTACAATATTTGTCCAAAAGACAATGACGTATTTCCGGGAGTAAACCAGGAAACGTAATATCAGCAAGCTGGTCCATAAACAAGCCTTGTCGATGTCGATAGTTATGTAATGATTTTCTCATAACATCCATACTCATCCGAAATAGAAATGGGGGAAATTCCAGAAATGTGTGTCCAAATACAAAAAAGACATGAATATTTCTCAAACATCCGCCATTGTTAAGGATGGGAATAAAATTCGCATTATTTCAATTAGCACGCAATTTAGTTTCCAGGCTGTATTTTACCAACGAATGCGCCATGAAAAGGTCGCAAGTTTGTTGGGAGAAGAGGTAACAGGACGTAACCGCTAAGACAATTAATATATTATTAGAAACTCTCGTAACTCTTCAAAATTAACGGGTTTTGATTATAGTGTTTTCTTTCTGATGACGGCACTATTTCTACTTTGGTCATTTCATACATTTACATTAAAGGTCACCGACATTAGATCTTTGTAGGAAAAGTTATCTGGATCAATTGGAAATGAAGCCATTGGGCAGCCATTCAAGAATGACATGGGGAGAAGTAATATTGAACTAATGGACTGAAATTTGATAAATTTGGCCATGCACTTTGATGACGTAAGGTCTCATACCGCCATTGCTATTAATCTGTGGACCTACTGATACAAAACTAAGTGCAGACTTTTACACAGGAATGTTTTCCTTGAAGTACCGTTAATGGGAATGCTATGAAAGGTGATTAACAAATCTCTTAATAATGAAGGAAACCCGCGTATTTCCCGATGATCTTCGTTTAGTAAAAAGGGTCTTCGTGGCAGAAATATTTGAAAGTGTTGTCGGCTGCTTTTTCAGAAGTAAAGCTTAATGAGTGGCAGAATTTGAGTTCATGCGGCCATAGTTGTGAGCTTGGATATCATTTTCATTAAATGTACCATGGTTTGGAAACCGTGTTACTTTGAAAATACAATGTTGCGATGTGATTCATGGCAATGTCTTAAAATATCAGCATCTGTAGTACGAAGTAAGACAGCATTCTCAGACGACCCGTTAGCTCGATGCGATGCATGACATCTGCGCTATTTATCGAAAGCTGCAGATCGACGTAATGGAACATCTTCCAACGTTTCGGTGGCTCGCTTTGCTTGAGGCCAGTCTTTCCATTTCTGCATGTACAGCACGGCATGCATCAGCGTCTTGTGACGTCTCGCTGGCTTGCTGTTATGCATGACATATCCCGATTTTAATCTTCAGTTTTAGCTCGTGGTGTTGTAATTTCTACCATAAAGAATCTTCTTCTTCACGTACCATAGTCAATATACCCGTCAGTATTATGACTAAGAAAGAACTAAAGATAAAATCTTAACAATTCAGCATCTCCAGCAAATTTAGAAGACTGCGGAACTCATTTTGTTGATTCCGAATGAAGTTATTTGACTCATTTTTGTAAAGTAAAAAAAAAAATTATGTTGACTTTTTTTTCAAGGGATGTAAATTATCTTCTTCCCCGTCGATGATAAACAATAAAAAATAATAATATCTTTCGACACTTTAGTAAGTGTTTTTTACTTACTATTTAAAATATAACTGCACTTTTGGTGTTAAAGGAAAAAAAAAGAGAAAGACGCACACTATATGGAGCGTTGCGCAGTTTAGTGCCAATTCCAGAAGGGGACGACTTTTATATAATTTCTAGACTGCAACTTTAGTGGGAAATAGTTTATGTTGGCCTTTTTTCAAGTGATGTAATTTATCCGCTTCTCCGTGAAAGGTAAACAATCAAATGGAAAAAAAAACAATAAAATATAGTGTACATTGTTGCCACTTAACTATGTGTTTTCTATTTATATTTAAAAAAAATTATTGCAACTTTGGTGGGAAAACAAGTTGCGCGCTATATTTAGCTCAGTGCAGTTTAATGCAAAGGCCACGACCTTCATACAATTTCCAGATTGCAACTTTGGTGGGAAAATTTCTGTGACGGACGCCCGTGACCGACGCCTATAAGAATTATATATACGTATAGGGGGTTTGGAAATTGATGAGACATTATGGAGTTCCCATAAAGATCATTAACTTAATAAAGAAGACCTATGAAGACATGACATGCAGTTATTCATGAAGGACAACTTACAGAACCGTTTAGGATTAGAACGGGAGTGATGTTTTCATAACCCAATCTATTGCTAGTAAGAAAAGAAATGGAGACAAGAGGCATCCCTGTCTCACTCCCGTTCTAATCCTTAAAACAATAATAGAAACCGCAAAAGAAGTAAAAATACGGGTCTATATTTTATTTTCTAGACATACATAGCATGTGAAATGGACTAGGCAAGAACAAATGAACACAAGATAAATTATGCCATCCTCATGGCATAAAGTGGTGTCGCGAGTATGGGAAATAGAGAATGTCTGAGTGTGGACAGAATATGAATAAGTAATGTGAAAGTAGAGAAAATAAAGTCACTAATGAAATTATGGGGATAAATATGTCTTCTGGAGAGTAGTGAGATATGTACTGATCTCTAAAGGTTTACTTCTCCACCATACTCCGACTATGTTTAAGATGTCAATCTCTCACCCGTCCTCCAAATGCTAAATAGAATAATCTACTACAGTAAGGACCCACATCAAACATCAAGTGACAGTTAGAATAGAAGAGATTCTGACCACAGATCACATATAAATATGATTATTAAAGAAAACCACACAATGAATCAAAGAAAAATAAGTAATGCCTTCACGATCTCTGAAGGCTAGTGAATCACAACCACAGGAAAAAAAACGAACACACCACTTCGCTCAATCACACCAGCAAGCGTCTCCGTCTCACGCCCACACCAACACCCAGATTCTTCCTCATTACTAAGTGTAACTAAATGGGGTAGGCCCCCAGTCCCTTGTGATACAGACAGCCTAGCCTATAAAGTCCTTCTTTCTTGGTAGCTAAAGGTAATCCAACGCTAAGGAAATCAAACCTGTTCCTCCTAATTTGATATCCAAATGATGTGGAGATAAGCTCCTCGTTCAACAGCTGTTAAATAAATCCAAACGCACATCCACTTTCCAAGGCGCGGGTGAAGAAGACAACACTAGTGCAACTATACCAGCACCCACTGCTAAATCAAAATATCCGAGCAATAATGATCACTGCTGGCAAAACGAATATATATATATATATATATATATATATATATATATATATATATATATATATATATATATATATATATATATATATATATATATATATATATATATTAAAGAAGACATAAAGTAACACGGGATTTCGACTCTATATGATTAAGCTAAAAAAATAAAAAACCCCAATAAATTAACTAAGTAAATGTGCTTACCAAATTTAAGAATCAAAGTCCACACTCAACTGTTATTAGCTTTCAACTGAATAGCACTTTTCTAGGTGGCAAGAATTCCTCTAGAGACAAATGGTATTGAGTATAAAGACATCAGGCTTTAAATAGCAAGAAGAGTCTATAAATGTTCAGGGAGCGATTTCAGCCCGCTCAAGATGAAACAAAATCAGACTGAAAGCTTCCCCGGAATCGCTAAATAAAAGAGTTGTGGCAGAAATGCCGCTATTCAACTTGCAAATGGGTGGAATTAGCCTGTCCAATGTAAGATTGACATAACCAATGCCAGAAATAGTGCTATTAAGAGCTATACGATAAAAAAGTGGGCGTAGAAAAAACTATAGAAAGAAGACAGGGCAGACTACACAGACAACAGTGTCAGACTTTTCAACCAAATCATGACAGGTAGAAAATGCACTCTCTAGTTTTGTCCCAAGAATATTTTTCATTTCCGAAAAGAAAAATGTTAACGATTTGTTACCAACAGATTACTGGTGGCAATGTATGTAGTTATCATAATATTTATTTGTCTGAGGGAAAGTATTTGTTTTGAAAATCAGGATGCTTTCCTGGCCAAGGATATATCACCCATGATTGATTGATACTTTTGTTATATGGGTTATCTCCCCTGAATATCGAACTTGGCGTATGAATCCAGATTTTGTTGGTCTGTTCCTTGTTGGGCCAGAAACAGATTGTTCTTGCTTAGGTTTATGCAGGAATGTTTATGGTCCGAGTCTATGTTTACTTCTTGTCTATTTAAGACGATTCGGTCTTATATCGTGATATCTTTGTATGTCTAAGTGGGACTATTTTTCCTTGTACTGAACTTTGGGGTCAGGCAGTTTCTGCGCATGCGGAGACGAAAAAGGGGTCTTCCGTGATGATGGAGCCTGGTGAATGCCATGTCGGAGACCAGTCCAAAGTTTGTTGATATCTGTGATCTATTATGGGGAAGAAGATAGTGTCTGATATGATTATTAAGTCTATGAGTTCCCCAGTGTTTATTCTGTAACGCTAGGAGAGGGCGTATGTGTTCTGCTAGTGTATTTCCCATGCCCAGGTAAAAGAACTTTTTCGCTGAACTTTTTCCTTGCTAGGCTTAGATGGGCAGACGTCTACATGATGACTATCTATATCAATATGTCGGGATGACATGTTACCTAGCAGCACTGAATATGATTGTATGCAGCAGTTATGATGAAAGAATATGCTGATTCTTGTAGAAACATTTGTGTTCATGAACAAAGCCTTTATTGAAGCTTTACTATGCATCTGTATAGTGAGCAATGCTCAATGGAACCAGAAGCCATTTTGGAGCCTATATTTTTTTGTCGATCATCGATCAGAGAACAGGGATGCCCCTTATTATCAGGTGATGATTAAGAGATCACAGTTATAAAGAAAACCCAATACTGGTGGGTTAACATTGTCTCCAGAAATATTTGCTGAACTTTACCTAAAGGAATCTTCGCTAGAAAAGAGGTTCTGTCTAGGAGTCATGCTTGAACATTATTTATTAACTGACATGATAAGTCAGTAATGCCTGATGATTATATTTATAAACAGTGGAAATCCAAGTGCTTGTCTACGGACGTTCCATTGTAATGTTCTTCAACATGAATGCCAACTTAAGATTGTAGACCATTGATCAACAGTATGATGATATATGTCGACCTGTTTTCCTGTAACTATACCCGTACTGTCCAAGTGTGTGCGTCCAATTAAACAGTATGAAACGACCACAGTAGTCTGCATCATTAACTTCTAGCTATGTGTGAGTGAGTGTTTGATCTTCTAGTCAACTCTTCAGAACAATCCATGCATTCGCGTATTGACACTCACATTAACACTCATAGTCAACATTACATCCTTGTCGGGGCCTCATTACGTTTTTGGACAAGGTGACCTGTATGCCCAACACTGTGCCGGTTTAGAGTTTACCATTTACACCAATACCAGCTTTATTAACGTGGTGACCAAGAAAAGACGTTTATCAATGTGGTGGCCAGCTTTCTGTGTCTAACCTGCACAGTAGACACCACATGGAAGTCAGCTACTCATACCAGATCGTTTCCATGACGCCTGATACGACACACCAGCAGTGAGAGTCTACACTTTGTCAACAGTTCCTCACGTGACCTATCAAGCGAATACTGAAACTAGGTCAGCGCTTGTTGACATTTTTTCGTTGGACATCACAGCGAGTTACAAACATACGATTAACATTTGTGGAAAAAATGCAGTACAGGTCAGAAGTCCTACGTGTGTTAGTTATGAGAACCATCAACGTTGGAGCTTCTTGAACTGCTCTATATGTTGAAAAGTGTAATAGTTTAGTTCAAAATTTAGTGTTTATTAAAGTGGCAGTTTATTGTATTTACATTAGAAACTGTGGCATTAGATAACAGCTGAAACTTCGCTACAACCCATTCCATTTATATAATATTTATGAATTTATGTGTAAATGTTTGCATATTATTTGTGTGTCTATGTCGTGGGCGGTTGGTGAGGTGACTAATATAAGATTTCCCAAGTAACATAGGGCTTATATTAGTGGTCTGTAGGGGCAATTTTCTTAATTGAAAATTTGCATGCAACATCTGTTGCTGTTTTTTGTTAGCTGTGACGTCTGTGCTTATCGCTGTTTTTGTAATATTTTTCTGTTCTTTAGTTTGTTTTGATTTGTTTGTATTTGTAGGTCTCATCTTTTCTGTCATTTGGTTCTATACAATTTTATATTTATACACTGTGGCGTTATTTGTTTTGTTTCTTACGGCGCAGTTATCATCACAGGTTCTGTGATTATTTTCTTCTGTTTTTCTATTTAACTTATTTGATTTCTGCGAATGTTTTCGTATTGTCCTTCTTAATTGTCCTTTGTGTGTGTGTGTTCTTGGTTGACATATGCTATATAAATATATTTGATCATATACTACTTGCTGTGTAGTGAACTTATGAGAAAGAATCAACTGATGATTAATTGCTATTATTAGAGGTACACAGTTGCTTATACAAGACCTTATTTAAAGGCTTGTTTCCCACAGACATTGAAATTAAGGGAGCTGATTATACAAGTTATTGTTAAAAACTTGCTCCTGTTTGGTTGAAATAAATTATATTATTATTTCAGGTTACTGATCTCAGATTATCAGACATAATGTCTAGTTTGTATTTTTGGGTCGAAAAGGAATACTTTCGTATGACTACTAAGGAAGTAGAAGAATTCTTAGATTCCTACATTGAACAGGGAAAATCCTTTGGAATGACTAATGAGGAAGTAAACGAATTCTTGGATTACTACATTGAACGGGCGTGTTCCTCGTGTATGTCTGTTGCGGAATTACGAGAATACGTAAAAGGTAAAATGGAAATGGAAAAACAAATAAGAGAAGCTGAACAAAAGAGATTACAAAGAGAAGCTAAGGAGAAAATATTAGAAAAACAGGCTGAGGAGAAAAGATTAGACAGAGAAGCTGAAAAAAAATTACAAAGAGAATCTGAAGAAAAAAGAAGCAAATGCAGCTAGACAGGGAAGCCGAGGAGAGAAAAGCGAAGATGGAGCATGAAGTAAAACTCTTAGCTTTGGAGTTGAATGCATTAAAGGAAACAATAAATGAGCTTCAAAGTGATAAGAAAGCTCTGACTGATAAGTTATCAGCAATGAATTCTGAAAATGCAATATTAAAGGATAAAATGATGATGTTGATAGAAGATAATAAGAAAGTCTATGACTCTTCTCTTAGTCAGAAGAAAGAGTTAGAGAATGAAGTGACCTCATTAAAAGAGATGTTGGGTAATCAGGTAAATAAGTTGAACTCTTCCACGCTTGATTTGAAACTACTGTGGAAGATTATAGAAACATTAGCTCTTCATAGTGAGAATAAATTGAGACAATCTCAACGGGAAAAGAAGAAAAAAGAGTTAGAAGTTGAAGTGAGCTTAAGGAAGAACATTCATCTTTGTAAAGAACAGTCTCTTATTAGTGAGCTTGAACAAGTAAAAATGGACTATGAGAAATTAAAATTGGAGGCTGAGAAACACAAGAAGATATATAATGATACACTCACTAATATATTGAGTCAGAATGTGTTTCTAAGCCGCCAATTAGAAGATAAGAATGTGGTATTTCCAGAAAAGGTTGATAAACTGATGACTACTCATCATAGTGCTATGGAAGCACTCAAACTTGAACTTGTTCAAGAGAAAGCTAAGGTCTTAGAAAATACGTCTCAGACGACGAAGTTAAGAAAAGAACTTAAAGATAGTATGGCTAAAGAGAAGACTGTTATTTCTCAGTTACAAGACATAAGGTTGGATTATGACAGAAAAATTAAAACCAACGAAAGAATATACAAAGCTGTTTCTAGAGAGAAAGCTGTTGCGGAAGTAGAAATTGCAAAACTTCGCAACAGAATTGATGGTTTGTTAGATATTGTTTTGAACAATAAAATATTGTATGCTACCAAGGTGAATAGATTTGGACATAAAGCTGAAGATCAATATGCTAATGCAAAGAGCCAGCGACAGACACTCAATGCTCATAATAACACTAAGCAATATGTGAACAAATCTTTTCGTGGAAAATATGGTTTCCCACGAAATAACGACACTGCCTCTAATGGGAGTTGGCGTCAGGCCAACAAAGGTAAATTAAGTTTGGATTACGGTGAGGACTTTGATAAGTGTCATGATAAGATTCCTCAGGGAAACCGTGCATCGAATTGTCAGATTCCTGATAAGTTAGTAAAAGAAAACAAAACTGTTAGTACCCATCGTACTCAGCTCAGACAGTGCGATGTACCTATTAAGCACAGTGACACAGGGAAAAATAAAAGCAATTTTGCTAAGAGAGATTATCGTGATTGTTGACATTACCAAACGCGTCCATATGATAATAGTTCTTCTTCAAAGAACTGGAGGCAATTTAATTTTCCTCAACATTTTGGTCCTAGTAACTATAAGAACTTTCATAAAGGTTATCAACATTGTAATGATGGTTCTCCAGGACAACAAAAACCATCAAATAGATATTTTGTTCAGAAGAAAGATAACAATCATAACTATGTTAACTGGAGTTCAAATAAGAGCAATGTGCTCAACAGAGATAAGAATTTTGATAGATCTCATTGTGATGGTAGATCTCAACATGATTCCACATAACTGTTAGGTCTTGGACTTCCTAATACATCTAAGTCTATAATAGTTCCTCTCTATATCAAGATAGATACACATTGTAATTTGTAATATAGTGATTGTATCACTACTATCACTACGTTCATTGATATATATTCACCGCTGTTCTTTGATGATTTTTCTTCTTTGTCAATCATGTACTTATAGTGCTTAAATATGAAATTGTTATATGAAATTGTTATATGACAGAGGAAGTCAAAGAGAAAATAAGAGAGAAGAAAATGGCATGGAAACAATACTTAGGAGCTAAAAACACAACAGGACAAATGGAAAAATATAGAGAATATGTGACACTCAGAACAGAAGCAAAGAACAAAGTGCTAGCAGCAAAACAGAAGTCCTGGGAAGAATTTAGAGAAAAGCTAGAAAAAGATGCACAAGAAAACCAGAAATTATTCTATAAGACCCTAAAGAACACGAGGAAGGAAAAACAAAGCCCTCTCAAATTTATAAAGGACAAGCAAGGCAAATTGCTTACTGCCCCGAAGGAAGTAATGGAAAGATGGAAAGAATATTTCTCAGAACTCCTGGATGGTGAGCATGGTGAAGCATCAGAAATGATAACCACTAGCACAGAAGAGAAAACCAATGATGGTAAAGATGACATAAAGATGGAAGAACTGAGGGCAGCACTAGAGAAAATCAAGATGGGCAAAGCAGCAGGGCATGATGGTATAACACCAGAAATGGTTAAGTACATGGGAGCATCAGGCGACCTATTACTCTTAAAGGTCCTACAGGCAGCATGGTGCAACAAGACCATACCAAAGGATTGGGAGATTGCCATCATAACACCAATTTTCAAAAAGGGTGACAATCGACAATGCGGAAACCATAGAGGCATATCCCTTCTCAGTGTCCCTGGTAAAATCTACTCTAGAATCCTAGAGCAGAGACTCCGACGCCTAGCTGAGCCACAATTGGATGAGGTCCAGTGCGGATTCCGAGCAAACCGAAGTACTCAAGACCTAATCTTCACACTCAGACAGCTGAGTGAAAAGGCCCTTGAGTATAAGAGTGAGATCCATCTTTGTTTCATAGATCTGGAAAAGGCGTTTGACAGGGTCCCCTGGAGCAAACTTTGGGACTGTTTGGCAAGGAAGAATATTCCAGCACCTCTGATTCATGCTATACAGAGCTTCTACAAGTCTTGCAGAAATTATGTGAGGACAGCAAACCATAAGTCAGAAGAGTTCAGGACCACCACTGGTGTAAGACAAGGTGATATCCTATCACCTTACCTCTTCATACTCCTTATGGACGATGTCATCAAGGCATGTAAGGAGAGAACAAGAAAGTATTCAGTGGGGTACTGGAAGATGAGACAGGTCTATATTTCGGAGCTGGCATTTGCTGATGATGTTGCCCTGATTGCTAAATCAGAGGCACATCTCCAATCCAACCTGCAAGTCTGGAAGGAAGAGCTGGAGAAGAGAGGGATGGTCATAAGCAGCTCTAAAACAAAATCCATGGTGATATCACGAGAAGAAAGAAAACATCAGATTAAGTTGGGAGAACAGGTCCTGGAGCAGGTCGACCACTTTAAATATCTCGGAGCTATTATAGACCGAAAGGGAGGCATCAAAGAAGAGTTGGGCACTCGAAAAGCAGCGGCTGGGAGACTTTTTCAGGCCATAAATCGTGGATTCCTCAGCAAGAAAGAGGTTGGTAAGAAAACGAAGATGGCTGTATACCGCTCCACCTATGTCCCAGTCTTGACATATGGATGCGAGTCGTGGGCAATGACTACAACCCACAAAAGCCAGATCCAAACCTCAGAAATGAGGTATCTGAGGAAAGTGGTTGAAGTAACAAGAAGAGACATGGTCCGCAACCAGACGATCCGTCAAGGCTTAAAATCCCATCCGCTGCAGACCCAAATAGAACAGTCCCAATTAAGATGGTTTGGCCATGTCTGCAGAATGGGAGAAGATCGGATACCACGACAAGCATGGGAAACAAAGAGCCAGGGATCCAGACGTCCAGGACGACCCAGAGTCCGCTGGGAGGACAACATTAGACAATCTTTGAAGGACCGAGGACTAGAATGGAACCAGGCCAGGAAGAAGACAGCTGATAGAATGGTCTGGCGCTCTCTCTTCCAAACCTCTACACCTCACGGTAGAAGGGGAACGACTAAGTAAGTAAGTAAGTAATTGTTATATGCATTGTGTCATTGCCAGCATTGTAGTATACGTTGGTGGCTCCTCCCTGGAAATAGTTATACTTAGAGAAATGCTTTCTCTGAGATGTTGAGATATATTCTCACAAGTCGATCTATGCTTCGACTTTACCTTAATTTGACATTATAAATTGCTGTTATTAGTCATCTGCGCATTCTTCGTGCGTTGTGAGCCTATTGTATGTTGCTCTCAGATGAAAAAAAAAAATTTCATTTTTTTCCCCCGGGAGTTGCGGTAGTCTGTTACCAACAGATTACTGGTGGCAATGTATGTAGTTATCATAATATTTATTTGTCTGAGGGAAAGTATTTGTTTTGAAAATCAGGATGCTTTCCTGGCCAAGGATATATCACCCATGATTGATTGATACTTTTGTTATATGGGTTATCTCCCCTGAATATCGAACTTGGCGTATGAATCCAGATTTTGTTGGTCTGTTCCTTGTTGGGCCAGAAACAGATTGTTCTTGCTTAGGTTTATGCAGGAATGTTTATGGTCCGAGTCTATGTTTACTTCTTGTCTATTTAAGACGATTCGGTCTTATATCGTGATATCTTTGTATGTCTAAGTGGGACTATTTTTCCTTGTACTGAACTTTGGGGTCAGGCAGTTTCTGCGCATGCGGAGACGAAAAAGGGGTCTTCCGTGATGATGGAGCCTGGTGAATGCCATTTCGGAGACCAGTCCGAAGTTTGTTGATATCTGTGATCTATTATGGGGAAGAAGATAGTGACTGATATGATTATTAAGTCTATGAGTTCCCCAGTGTTTATTCTGTAACGCTAGGAGAGGGCGTATGTGTTCTGCTAGTGTATTTCCCATGCCCAGGTAAAAGAACTTTTTGCTGAACTTTTTCCTTGCTAGGCTTAGATGGGCAGACGTCTACATGATGACTATCTATATCAATATGTCGGGATGACATGTTACCTAGCAGCACTGAATATGATTGTATGCAGCAGTTATGATGAAAGAATATGCTGATTCTTGTAGAAACATTTGTGTTCATGAACAAAGCCTTTATTGAAGCTTTACTATGCATCTGTATAGTGAGCAATGCTCACTGGAACTAGAAGCCATTTTGGAGCCTATATTTTTTTGTCGATCATCGATCAGAGAACAGGGATGCCCCTTATTATCAGGTGATGATTAAGAGATCACAGTTATAAAGAAAACCCAATACTGGTGGGTTAACATTGTCTCCAGAAATATTTGCTGAACTTTACCTAAAGGAATCTTCGCTAGAAAAGAGGTTCTGTCTAGGAGTCATACTTGAACATTATTTATTAACTGACATGATCAGTCAGTAAGGCCTGATGATTATATTTATAAACAGTGGAAATCCAAGTGCTTGTCTACGGACGTTCCATTGTAATGTTCTTCAACATGAATGCCAACTTAAGATTGTAGACCATTGATCAACAGTATGATGATATATGTCGACCTGTTTTCCTGTAACTATACCCGTACTGTCCAAGTGTGTGCGTCCAATTAAACAGTATGAAACGACCACAGTAGTCTGCATCATTAACTTCTAGCTATGTGTGAGTGAGTGTTTGATCTTCTAGTCAACTCTTCAGAACAATCCATGCATTCGCGTATTGACACTCACATTAACACTCATAGTCAACATTACATCCTTGTCGGGGCCTCATTACGTTTTTGGACAAGGTGACCTGTATGCCCAACACTGTGCCGGTTTAGAGTTTACCATTTACACCAATACCAGCTTTGTTAACGTGGTGACCAAGAAAAGACGTTTATCACGATTCAAAAGAGTTTAGTCCAATAGTTCCATCTCATTGTAACATTTCTGGCAATGAAGAAGATGACATATTGGCACTGGAAGGTGGAAAGGTACCTTAGTTTGATACAAGCATAACTTTCAATGACGCAAATATTTTTTTTTTCAGAATGTGATACACGACCAAAAGGATGCAAAGCTTCCCGGCCACATGCAAAATTATGAATATTACCAGTTTAGCAGAAAAGAAAAAGTGGCAATCTTCAGACTCCGCACGGGCCACAACAGATTGGGATCCCATCTATTCAACAAACTAAAGATAAGAACTACCGATGAGTGTAATTGTGGCAAAGATAAAATGACTGCTGAACATCTGCTTTAAAGATGCCCAGCATATGAGGAACAGAGAAAGCATATATGGCCGTCACCAATACAATTCGTGAACAAAAAACTCTATGGAGATACAAATAGCCACAAGCTGACCACTACTTTCTTTGAAAACATTCAAGCAGACGTCGGAGAGAGTACGGAGAAGAAGAAGACAATTTTCGAAAATGCAAAGACATTCAGTGCCGTTACGCGCTTAGTGTAAATATCACGCTGTTTGTACAAGCCGCCCCGTTCTGTGCGATACAATATACATTATTTTGGGTAAGAAGGGTGCGCTGAGAAGCGTGCTTTGACATTACCGCCATATTAATTTCATGTTTAGACAGGACAGCAGAGAAAAAGCGGAACGTTGTAATCAACTAGATCTTTGCAACCGCCGGTAAATGTGAATATTTTTATTTTCCGATAATGTAAACACTTTCATTTTTGTCTTTAAACCAATATTTTGATTTTCCGCACACTTTGACTCATAACAGCTAAAAAAGTAAAGACGTTTCGTTGCTGGTGACGGGTTCACTCTGTTTGCTTTTACAATATTAAGCACTGCGTAAACCAAAAGAACTTTAGTTTTAACAAAAAAGTGAAAAAAAAAACTATCTGGAGTGTGGCGAGATGGATGTTGTATAAAAAAATATACATAGTTCCCAGAAATGGAGAACAGAACTGGTGAACCTGTAGTAGGGATGTCACAGTACAAGTCATGTAGTTAATTGCACAGTCCTAGACGGTAGCAGTAAAAGATAGCTGTGAAGTAAATCTAATTCTTTAAACAAAGTCAATCAACTGCGATTTATAAAATATTTCTGTACATTTATTAATTAAATTGAAGTTTGGTAAAGATTGCAGATATGTATTTACACAAACCACAAGTTGGAAAAATTATAAGGTGTTAATGTCTTTGTTCATCATTTCGGGCAATTTGTGACTTCTGGATCTTTTTTCTTCAAAGTAATTAGTACTTATCTAATTCAGGTCCTTTCACTGCAGACACTTCTCGTCATTCGTCAAGTGTTGTTGTCAAGATACTTAATCCACCTGGATAGGTAGCTACAATGCTACCATCTGGCGAATTTTCAGAAGTAGTTATTGAATCAGACACTGCCGTCTGTTATGCTTCTGTCACGGTTTGCCTCCCCTTAGCTCTGCAGTAGTGGTCCAACAGTGGCCAAAACTCAAGAATAATGATGTGGGTCTTCAAAGGTGTCTACCATTGCATAAGATTACTCTTGGAAGAGTTGTAGATAGAAGGATACTGATGCTTCTACATCCAGGGAGTTTCACAAGATATTCAGAAAAGCGAGAACAATGCTGCATTGGCTGAGAACGTTAGCTCTAGTATCTGCCGTCAATTTTTGTGAAGGATAGGGTTATCTTAAAATTCATTAGCTCGTTCAATGCCCCAAGCTGAGTTAATTCAGCGAATTTCCTCTTATTATTATTTAGCTGTGGTTACGTGTATTTAAGAAATTGTCTGAGACATAAGGATACAACACATTAAAAACGAATAAATCAACTTTAAATTTGGATAGATATAAGTAACAAATTTAATCATCAATTAGGTTTTAACAGCTTTTAAAAATTGAAAAATTTGTTAACAAAAATTGGTCATCATCAAATGATGCAAATGGGGATTTATATAAGGGGAAGTTTCACTTGGCAACTTTTATTTGAACAATTAGCTACTGGGGTTTCTGTTCCCGCTGGTGTTTTGGTTCTTCGCAAATAGGTGACTGGATTGCTCGCGTCCCTTGTCAAGATTAAGAGTTGCAGCAAGTTCCAAGTAGAATCAGAGAGTAACCGCAAAGCTGGTCCCGCGTCTCTAAGACCCGTCTGATGAAGGTGCTTAGCGTCGAATTCAGGCCATTTATACCCCCACTTTTTCAAGAAATAGTACCCTCAACTGGTACCACCAAGCCAATCTTTAGGCTCACAGATTGCTGGCTCAGAGAAAAAAGGCACGTGTTGAGGCCTCTTACACTTGGTCTGGGGTGTTGTTACTTTAGCAATAAGTTCCCACTTTGACTTGCTTTTCAGTTCCTCAAATTCCGGTTTTCCGTGTTAAAATAGTAGTTTTCTTGGGCTGTAAGTCCTCAAGACGCTCAAACAAGGGTCCGGTCCGATAAATGAAAGCTGATTTTATTCTTAACTCTGGCAAGGTCTGGTTGTCTAATTGGCGCGAGGTCGATTTTCACAGTGCTTTAGACTGAGTAAAGTGTCAGGTTATATTGCCCTTATTGTTCCTGGCACGTGTGGTTTACTATTAGACCAGGCCCCAATCAGAAATGTAGTTATGCTTACATCTCGAGTGCCGGCCAATAATTTCAAACATTCAAATATATCCACTAAGAAATTTCTGCGCGTTACTGCTAAGGTCATGTCTCCCAAATATGGAATGAAAACATCCGATCCTCTCTCTGAAATGTTTCCTCAAGTAATGTCTTTGTAACAAGGTGTACAGGAAATGATTATGTCATTCGGTTCCGCCGCGTGCATGCCAACAGGTCGATAATTTATCGCGGGGCACTCCAAGGTAAACATGGCACGCGGTCACTTTACGAAAATTGACCGGACCGATCTTGGTTTTACCTGCGTCTTTATCTTAACAAAGCCGAGAAATGCAAAGTAAACACGATCAATTATCACTGAAGGGAGTGTAAAAAGGATAAGAAAATAGCTAATTTCTGCTTCATAGCAGAGAAAGAAATGGGCGACCACGGAAATTGCAAGTAATTTAGCACACACAAAAAAGTAACTAAATAATGCTGGAGTGGAGAAGAGATCGAAGCTTATGTCGTGACTCTTTCGGATAAGAACCTGAAACATATGCACATATTATGGTATCTGTTTCCTATCGCCAAGACGATCCTCTGATGATGGCTGGCCACTATTGATCAGATTCCTCATTTAGGCAACAAAGTCAATGAAGCTGTGGTCATGTCAATCAAAGAAGTCCGTCATACAATAAATAAAATATATCGGTAGACAATAGACATCATTTATACATTTTTCTGAATTATGTCTTGATTACTCCCCTTCGGTCCTAAGTTATAGCAAAAGTGGTATTGCATCAACGAAATTATAAATTAAACGAAAGA
The DNA here is from genome assembly GCA_024509875.1 of Oreohelix idahoensis. NCBI lineage: Eukaryota > Metazoa > Mollusca > Gastropoda > Stylommatophora > Oreohelicidae > Oreohelix > Oreohelix idahoensis. Next base: position 783,602 of record JAMPIV010009326.1, on the reverse strand, counting down.
AACGAAGGAAGCGATGTAGCAGTGGAAGAAGAAGAAGAGGAAGAAGAACTCTTTGGCATCCAGCATTTAAAACATAAGCCCTGAAAAGGAATGTAAGCTCTTATAGCTAATTTTGCGCTGTCATGTCAAGCGCTTCTAGCTGCGTCATGCTGTTCAGGATTGTTAAGGTTATATTCAGTTTAGAAACCAATTTCAGTTTTCAGCACAGGGTTTAGAGTACCAAGATTACGATATCAGCAGGCAATTCAAAGTCAGTGATAACGTTAATATTAAATATTTCAGCAATTTACAACACCAAAACACTTGCAACTCTACAGTTAATAAATGTTTAACATTACTTCAGACACAGTATTACGAATCTGAGTTTATCACTTAAGCAAGTCTCCTCATATGCAGGTCAGCTTTGCTTTTCTCAGCTATAGGCTGTGGCTGTATCAGTCCGCTGGATGTCTTTTCAGCTATGAAGGGTCCAGAATTAAAAATGAGCTGACTGATTTACCCTATCCAGATATAACGGTTTCCTTTTTGGAGGTCCGCGCTTGAGTTCACTTCGTATGATTTCAATCCTGTTGTGCAATTTTTCCAACAAAATCATTATTTCCTCGTAAATTACCAAAAATAAATAATTTCCCACTGCCATCTTCTTCTTTGATCCTTAGCCGCCGACCGTCAAAGCAGTCAGTGGCCATCACTCCTGGTGGCGTCTTGTAGGGCAACAACAAATTGATTCTACTTTGCTCGGTCGGTGGCCATCCTTCGTACAGTGCCCCAACTCTGGTTCATTCTTTGCATCTCAGCCTCCACAGTCCTCCGTCAAGTTGTTTTTGGTCGGCCTCTCTTCGTTTTCCTTCAGGGGTCCATAGCATAGCTGTTCTTGTGATGGCATCGGGGTCTCTTCTGAGGACATGGCCAACCAAACTCAACTGTCTGCCAGCTATGAAGGTGTGCATGTCCTCTTGCTTGCTCCGAGTAAGCAGATCTTGGTTGGTGATGGTATTCCGCCAAAATATTCGGAGAATTTTTCTTAGGCAGGTTGTGTGAAAAGAGGACAATTTCGACATTTCCTTCTCTGTTACTCTCCAGCATTCCGCACCATAGAGAAGCACAGAAAGCACACAGCTCCGATATAATCTTAATTTTGTGCTTGTGCTGTACTGAGAGGACTTCCAGATGTTGTTTAGACTTTAATAGGCTGTTCTTGCTTTGTTCATTTTGTTGTTGATGTCTTTGCTTGCTCCTCCATCTGGGGTTACTATGCATCCTAGGTATGTGAAGGTGTCTGTCTGTTCTAGTTGTTGATTCCTTACTGTTATGGGCTCGGGGTTGCTCACATTTAGTTTCATGACCTCTGCCTTCTTTAGACTGATGTTCAGGCCCACCTGTTGGCTATACTTATTAAGTCTATGCGTTTTTTCCTGGATGTGTTGATGTGAATGTGCTAGTAGTGCAATGTCATCTGCATATTCCAGATCTTCCAATGTAGAAAACGTAGTCCATCGTATTCCTTTTGGACTGCCCTCTGTTGTCTGTCGCACCACCCAGTCTATGAGTGTTAAAAATAGAATGGTTGAAAGGGACATCCCTGTCGTACTCCTGTCTTCACTTCAAAGGTTAGGTTGCTCTGCCCTACGCTACACGTGAAGTTGGCATAAAGGCTTTTTATGATTGACATTATGCCGCTTGGAATTCTATAAGCCCTCAGTATTTTCCATAAATTGCCCCTATGTATGCTGTCAAAAGCCTTTTCAAAATCAACGAAATTAATGTACAACTGTCTCTGCCATTCTGAGCACTGCTCTATAATGTTCCTGAGGGTAAATATTTGATCTGCACATTTTCTGTTCTTTCTAAATCCTGCTTGTTCTTTCCTCAGTTTGTTGTCTACTGCTTTTGAAATTCTCTGTATAATTATCCTGCTTTATATTTTGCTGGGAACTGAGAGAAGAGTGATTCCTCTCCAATTATTGCAGTCTGCAAGGTCTCCCTTCTTGGGCAATTTGACAATTATTCCTTTGTTCCACTCCGTTGGTGTTGTCCCTGTTTTTCAGACTTGTGCAAATAGTGGTTCAAGTAGTTCTGCTGCTAGCTCAGGGTCTGTCTTAAATAGCTCTGCATTTAATCCCACTGGCATAATTACCTGTATTGGTAGGTGCTGTTCAAATCCCAAAAATTTTTTTTCCATTCGGGACATTAATCATTAATTTAAAGGAGAATTTCTGGTGTGCGATTTATAATTTATCATAAAGACACTAGTTTTCGTGACAGTTCCAGAGTGTCATGCCCGTTTCGCTACACGGAGGCTCTTAAAAGAAAAAAGCTTAATTATTAAACAGACTCAATGTTTAACCATATTTATTAATTTCAATAATTTATTTATCATTTCATTAGTCTGTGAGTAATTGTTTTTAAATAATAGTTTCAAAGTGTCTTTATACGTTGACGCTGACAAATGGCTTAACTTCTTTTTCTGCTAATTTTTGGATGTGTTACTATTATTTGCTTATACACTAAAGGAAGCTAACAAAACGTTTCCCCAAAAGGATAGTAAAAGCCCAACTCGTAAATATGCAAGAATACATGTAACAACATCATAAGCCATACCCATCATCATCATTATCCTTCAGCTGCCCACGGAGCATAGGCCATTAAGGAATTTACACCAGGTCCTTCCGTCATGTAGCATCCGGTCGAGATCTTTATTTACATGTCTGTACAAAACGGGATACTTAAAAGAAGGGGACGGATATACGTGCAGACAGACAGATATGTCAGATAGACTTGCAGACAGATAGATATGTCAGATAGACGTGCAGACAGATAGATATATTTCAGATAGACGTGCAGACAGACCGATATGTCAGATAGACATGCAGACAGACATATATGTCAAATAAACGTGCAGACAGACATATATGTCAGATAGACGTGCAGACAGATAGATATGTTAGATAGACGTGTAGGCAGACAGAAATGTCAGAAGACGCGCAGCACCGAAGACGCAGCAAGAGAGATGAATGCAGTCAGCGGACTCATAGCGTGACTGCTTGCGTCAGGGTCAGCGAACCAGAGCTGACCAAGACCCTACTCCACCTCCAAGAGGTGGTCCTGGAAACAGGCTGCATCACTGCAGTCTGGCTGAGAGAGTAGGGATCGAAAAGGGAAGGCAAACCCGGTCCCAAAAAATGCCGTGCGGAAGTCGGATGTGTCGGGCCTAAAGGCGCAAATATCGCAGCTTTGCTGTAAACGGCGACACAACGCAACCAACGTCCTTCTCAGGACGAACGAGGAAGGAGAAGAAGAAAGACGTGCAGACAGACAGATATGTCAGATAGACATACATACAGACAGATATGTCAGATAGACGACATACATACAGACAGATATGTCAGATAGACGTGCAGACAGATAGAAATGTCAGATAGACATGCAGACAGACAGAAATGTCAGATAGCCGTGCAGACAGACAAAAATGTCAGACGTGCAGACAGACAGACGTGTCCGATGGACGTGCAGACAGAAAGAAATGTCAGATAGTCGTGCAGACAGATAGAAATGTCAGACTGACGTGCCGATAGACAGATGGACGTGCAGACAGATATGTATGTCAGATATACGTGTAGATACAGAGAAATGTCAGATAGACGTGTAGATAGACAGAAATGTCAGATACACGTGCAAACAGACAGAAATGTCAGATAGACATGCAAATAGACAGAAATGTCAGATAGACGTGTAAACAGACAGAAATATCAGATAGACGTAAAGACAGACAGAAATGTCAGATAGACGTGCAGACAGACAGAAATGTCAGACAGACAGAAATGTCAGATAGACGTGCACATAGACAGAAATGTCAGATTGGCGTATAGACAGACAAGACAGACACAAATAACATGACATGACAAATAGCCGCGCAGTCAGACAGACAAACCAACGTGCAGACAGACTTAAAGGCATGTAGATAAATTAGAAAGACAACAAGACAGACAGACAGGACGTATAGGATAGACAGATAGACACGAAAGACAGAGTAAATACTAACCTACCTGTCGTACATTAGTTTTTTGGATAGGTATAAAGATTTATGTGGTCTCGTCTGAGTAGAGCAGAAGGTAGGGTATATGAGAATGAAAAGTGTGAGAATAGATTCCATGTGTGAAATAGATTAAGGTGAAGATCCGTCTCTGGAATGAGTGGTTTCTCTAATCCAGCATATCTATACGACTATCTTTAGAAGAAGACGATCTGTCACACTTCCCTATAATGTTAATTATAGCTTATCCACACACACACACACATACACACACACACAGAGAGTTATGTGACAACAAGACACATAAATGTGGTAAATGGATATGGGTCTGACCAACATGCTAAATTAAGTTTTTTTTGTTTTGTTTATTATCACTTAAACTTTACAACATCAAACATATTCATGTTTACAGACATAGGAAAATAATCCCATAAGTGCCCTCCCCTCGGTTGAGAAAAGATCCCACCGGAAGTTAATAACCCAAAAGTTCAAAGATTAACACTAGGGTATAGAATAGACAGTATAGTAAAGAACAAAGTTTCTACTTAAGCTATCCAGTAAAAATAATCCGGTTAGCGAATTAAAAAAATAAAAGTAGGTACAATGATTATAACAAAGGAAAATATTTTTTTTCTCTCTCTCTGTCTTTCACTCTGTCATTCTGTGGCCACAAACACACTTTCTTACCCAATATTTGGTGTAGGTATCCCTTGAAAAACAATGACAATAGTATGAAGCTATAGTGTCAGGTGGGTTGCCCAAATATGGCCCCAGACCAGCCTTGGTATTTAATAATAATTTCAAGGTAGTCGCCAAAATTGGTGAGTTAATTTTTCCTGGATGAATCCTGTATCACCGCATAAAGTATTGAAGCAAGACGTTCTCGGGACGTTCACGGTTATAAAAAAGAGAAATAGTTCCTGTATTGTCTAGCCTCTAGGTGCTACGACTGTTACGTTATAAAAAAAAATTGAAGATTATAAATCCTCTCTACTTTCTCTGGGATGAGTGCCGATTATGAAAACCGCGTTATCTCCTGGATAAAATTCACTTGGGAAAACGACTCTCAGTAGTCGGGAGAAATGTTATGTTTATTGCCGCAGTGGGCTGATAAATTGAATAAAACAATCTGGATATGTGTAAGTCCAGTTAGTTCAAGTTACAATTAATATTCCTTCAGTAACTGAGAAAGAGCCCACAATTAGAGAAAACACGCTGGCCGCTGGTTTTGACCAAGCCTATATTGGGAAGAAAACAAAACAATTAACCAAAATGACAATCCTATGCTATCACGCGTAAAGTGTGATCTCTTATCCTCTCCGTCCTCTAATTAAATTAAAAGGCACACGGTATTTTAAGCTTATACTGTCGTGCTTTGCTTAGCAAGTACGGATTTGGGTTTTAGGCATGCAGCTGTCTCCCCCCCCCCCCCCCATCTGACCCGGTAAAACACTCAGCGCACGATGTCAGTTATAATTTAATTATGACTACGCCCTTAACAAATATCGCCTGTCATTACTAGCTAGTTGATTTTTGGCGTCTATCGTTTTTAACACATGATATAAACACTAGTCATTACAAAAAATTTACACACAAAGAAATATAATGTGCATACTACTCTGTCACTTTATCTGTCACTCTTAACATTATACTTAAGTCAGCTAAAAAATGGTTGATGGATTTTACATTACTGAACCACTGGTAAGATAATATCTGCGCGTTTGCTATTTCGCTAGTCTTAACGCTCGGGAATAGCAGTGAATAAAAATGGTAAAACTGTTAACACATTTAATACTTAAGCACAACTTAAATTATTACCACACTCAGAAACTTAAATCCCCTAGGGACAATTTAACACATTTAGCGAATAAAATGGTTCCTAGTCTGGCGTGATTAGATTTATCCAAAATTTCTGAGAGACTGATAACTGACTAGGAGAGAAGGCAGAATATTTACAGATTATGTGTAATTATCTCTAAAGGATGCGATACTTCACACCTTCTGGGTTGCGAGGAATTCAGAAATCTAAGTTTCCCGAGACGAAAGGTTTTGCTATTCGCTCTTCTGGCGTTTGCCGACGAACATCATACGACGTGAGCCGTACGAACGGGCCGTCTTAGATTGTCTTCCCCTGCCGTAGATTAAATACTTAAGTCCCCTAAAAATGTAAACATCAAAGGTACGGGAATAATATTATCGCCCTTGATTCTTCAAACAAACAAACCGTTTATCTCTATGCGCGTCTGTCTAATTGCCGATAATTGGCAAATCAGCTAGCGTGAGAACTCGGGTAAGCAAACGTGATTCGCTCCCTTGTTATCTGGCGTGTTGTGAAAGTAGATAACCATTTCGTTAGCGCAAGAAAGACAGGAAAAATAGGCGTGGTTACAAATTATGAGTCAGACAAACAACGAAAATGCGTGGTTTTTTTCGTAGCAACGTTAAAACACTAATTGAGGAAGCCAGATGGTCGGATTTCTGAGGATATATTTACATTTCCACGTCACACTACAACTACAAGATGTAAAATCATACATATATCTGTGCACAATATAGACAGATTTGGAGAGACAGACGTTGATATCAAAGTAAGGATACAAAATGCATGAGGAGCTTTCATTGCATTGGGAAACATATGGAGAACAAGAGAAATCAAGTCCAACATAGAAATAAGAAATTTCAACTGAAATGTCAAGTCATTCCTATTGTATGGCTCTGAAACATGGAGAACAACACAAATAACAACCAAGAAGTAACGCATTTTCATAAATTAGTGCTTGCGTAGAACAGACGGGTTGAAAAGATACCACAAGATCAACAGTGTAGGACTGATGACTAGAAATAAACAAGTGCCAGTCGAACAAGATATGAGAAGGATACGCTTGAGATGGACAAGAAACACATTACGGAAACCTGTTGATAGCTACACTGGACAGTCTTTGTTATAGAATCCTAAGGTTAAGAGAGGCCGAGATGGACAGAAAAACACGTGGAGAAGAACACTGGAGACAGAAATGAAAAAGATGAGGAAGACGTGGAAAAATCTTGAACTGATGGCACGTGCCAGGAGGACTTGGTACAGGTTTGTTCACCATGTATGCTCATTTGGGAGCTGAATGTAGTGAATAAATGCGTGAAATACTGCACATAAATGTCTAAGCTCTCAATAAAATCACTGTCAAATGAAAAGATAAAACGTTCGCTGTTTGAGAACTGACAATAAAATATGCAAGCAGATAAAATATTGTATTTTTCTTCTTACCTGTGTGTAGTGTTGTATTCTTTCTGCAGTGACCAGTTCGTGGTCATCAGAGCAGCTTCTATCATGGCGGAGCTCACTACTACATCATAGTCACCGTTGTAGATTAAGACTCTGTAGTTGTCCATTATAACGGCCATCTGAGGTTTGGTACTGACAAAGACATCCGGTCCGTAACGCTCCGACAAGTTGTCATTGGATGAAAAGTATAATCGATTACTTCCTATGTGCACGGCTTTACGAATTTCTTGTGAGGCCATAATTACCTGCACTAGAGTGTAGTTAGCTCCTATCCCCGTCACGTAGTTGTCCAGGGACGGGAGGGGAAGCTCTTTTAGGAGGACCAGGTCTGTGAAGAGCTCAGAGAATGTATCCTTAGTGATTCCTCCCTGAAGAAATTTTTGGTACATGCTCTTTACTTTTGCTTTATGTCTCTCCATGTCGGCATAGCTTATGGCCCCTACAGCGTATAGGAAGTCAAAAAACGCTACACTTTCTGTTGGAGGGTCAAAATAAGGTCCTCCTAGTAGTATACCAGCCAGAGGAATCTCAGCGCTCTCATTGTGTCTTTGCACGTGCAGTCTATGAGCCAGAGCTGGGACATACTTTCCAGCGTAAGATTGGCCCCCGATGTAAAATCCTCTGGTCTTGTACTCTGGAAACAACTTGAAAAACTGCAGGACAAAGTTGTACAGATCATGTGTATAACCTGCTTGTGTCAACTTGTAACCTTCCTCTCCCATTTCTGAGAAACTGTAACCAGTTCCTACAGGATTGTCAACGTACACAACAGAGAACGGCCCGACCCAAGTGTGGTTGCGAAGCCCGTAGGAATACCCATACTTCTCGATGTCTGCTTCCAAAGGCCCATGCTTCCAGAACAGTCCCAGCATGGAGGAAACTGCTGGGCCACCGTTGAGCCACATTAAAAGTGGCGCTTTTGGGTTTTGCAGAGATGCAAAATGCCAGAAGAACAGATGATTTCCTAGTTGTCTATCTACAGTTATGTAGCCAGAATGACTGTACACCACAGAGCTAAACTTGCCCAGTTTGACCTCGCTCAGAGCTCGAGCTGTTTTTATATCATCTTTGTCAAGCAATGGCGTCAGGTACAGTGAGCCGTCATCAGGTGGAGGCCGGGTCATAGACACATTCTGCGCAGAGTATGAAGAGGCCGCAATGGCTACAGCTGTGCACAGAAGCACCTTCAAGAACCATGCTCTGTTGGCCATGGCCAGGCCTGGAAAATGAATATCGCAAGATTAATTATAGAAGATAATCATACACAAAACAGGAAAGATACACAGCTTTGAATATGAGCTGCTGATTTTATTATATTAGGGCATACCTCAGTCATTATTATCATCTCGTTCTGTCAATCTCCCTCTCTCTCTCTTTCTCACTCTTCCATTTACCCTTTCTCAAGCACATCCAACTTGAATTTCAAAGAGAGTTCAGAAGATCAAACTTGTTTCCATGCAACAAGATTTCTTGTGCGAACAAGGATTCACGACGTGAAGTGTTCAAGACAAATGAAGTTCATGTTCTGTTTATTTTCTTCTTCTTTTTTGATCCTTAGCCGCTGACTGTCAAAGCACAGTGGCCATCACGCCTGGTGGCTTCTTGTAGGGCAGCAACAAATTGCTTCCAACCTGTTCGGTCGGCGGCCATCTTTCGTACAGTGCCCTAACTCTGGTTCATTCTTTGCATCTCAGCCTCCACAGTTCTCCGCCAAGTTGTTTTTGGTCGGACTCTCTTTCGCTTTCCTTCGGGGGTCCATAGCATAGCTGTTCTTGTAATGGCATCAGGGTCCCTTCCGAGGACTTGGCCAACCCAACGCCAGCGTCTGCCAGCTATGATGGTGTGCATGTCCTCTCGGAATAAGTAGTTCTTGGTTGGTGAAGGTATTCGGCAAAAAGATTCGGAGAATATTCCTTAGGCACATTGTGTGGAAAGAGGACAGTTTAGACAATTCCTTCCCTTTTACTCTCCAGCATTCTGCACCATAGAGAAGCACAGAAAGTACACAGTTCTATTTATAATGCATCGCTATAAATAAAAACGGAGCGTCCGATTGACGCTAGTTGCTCGCGGCAAAGGTGCTGTGTTCGAATCACTGTACCGACACTCTCCGGTGCTGCATCTAGTATGGGAAACTCTGTAACACTTCACTCCCGTACGGCAGTATCTGCTATGAGACTACTATTAACCTTTTTATTTATCGAAAGAACTCTTTCATCTCTTACACATAGTAAATGTCTGCCAAAGCAGTTTTTGTTCTTGGCAGACATTTCAGTCCCAAGCAAAACAGTGGGTTTGGCCCAAGCAAAAATGGCCACCCCAGTGCGTTTTTATTGTTGTTGTTTGGAAATAATTTTTTAAAATGTTCATATGCATAAATAACTTTGTTGTTGTATATGAACAACATTTCCGGTCGGAAATGACGTTTTGGGTTGTTAAAATTAGAAAACAGCTCTAGACAGGAGGAAAAGATACGAAAGCCACTTAAATGGCTCCCGGGTCAAATGGGTCTAAACCCTGAGCCTTTATAAAGTCGATTGGGACAATAAGAAACCCTTCCTATCCTTTACGCGCGCTCATACACACACACACGTATGCACATGTACTCGAGGCTAAATTAGTAGAAAGATCTTTTTTTTAAAAAAAATTTCCTTTTACTACCTAATTTTTTTTTTTTCAAACGTGTCTGCACTAATTGAAATGACATTTGAACGGAAACGAGAGGGCAAAAAAAAGTCAGCATCTAGGTAGTTGCCAGGAAACAAGGCAAACACAAGGTTTAGGAGCAATTTTTGTTGTTGTTGTTACCAAAAGGCATTACCAATTACACTGCTCAGTGCATTTGTTATAACAGCAAAAATGTGATCCTAAAACGTATTTTTGCTTTTACTTGTTTTAAGCTATTAAGTCATAAGGGGGTCGGAGTGGCTTAAAGGTATAGCTTCCGCCTCCAGTTCTAAAGGTACCGGGTTCCCTCCCAGCACATGGAGTATATTGGATGGACATTTTCTTTTTCTAATTGAATCCTAATGTTGTCATTCTCTGTTATGATTAAAATTCATGTGTCGGTATAATACGTAGCTCCACAGGGCTCCTTGTTTGTTTATTTTATACGGAGTCATTTATTTATACAGGAAGTGACGTCATGCCGATATGGTTGTTTGGCAGACGTAAAACTAAAAAGGCAGAAGTGAGGAGATTGTCTGCTGTCGAGGTCTTCTACCATTGTGTGTCATGGCGAGTGGACGCATGTGTTTGAGCTACGGAATTTCAGTATATATCCCTGTGTTATTCCATCACTAATACATCAAGATCTTCTGTTAGGTGTATCTAGTTATCTGCATTTACAGGGAGTATAGCTTCTCAGTGTCGAGTGTTAACATATATTTAAAAATATTGAGAATGAAAAGGACAGCGTTCCAGACATGAACGGACTGCCTAAAGTTATATCGGTGACTGCATATAATATGCCATTTGTATATTGGCCTGAACTGTATTGAATTTGGAGCAGTGTCACAGTCGTAATAAACATGTATACCGTCCATTTCGTCAATTGTGGCTCAAATAATTCTAATTGATGTTGGCTTGTTTCGGTGTCTGATACGTTTACTACCCTAGAAGTGAACTTGGCCACAGGAACCATCCTGTCACTACGCATTAACATTAACATATAAAAGACACGTAACAGCCGAAAATGGGAGCCTCAAGCCGGGATTTGGAACAAAGTATATTCAAGTGATGTTTCAAAAAAATTTTCAAGTCGGTGAACTACATTTTTTGCATGTGCAGAATATTTTTCAAGATGGCGGTGTTGGTCGGCTGCAAGCCGGAATTCTAGGACTAACCCTATTCACTGCATTGTATTTGAATCGCCGTTTCCTGAGGCAGAGCCTGATGCCAGGAGGATTTTTTTGCATGAAAAAGCAGATAAGTAAATTGATTGATTCATGCAGTGTGAGGCTTGAAGAATCTCTTTTGATAGGGTTCTTTCTTTTACATGTTATATGTATATCTGTATCTACATGTTTGTGTGATAGGCGAGTTGGTTGGTAGGACCTATGAATTCACTATACCTCATTGACGGTCGTGAATTCGTAGGCGTTTTTTTAGTTTGTGTATCTGATTTTTTTAACTTAAGAGGCTGGCGAACATAGCTGTATGTTACTGCCTTGAGTGAATTAACCAGATTCATTATTTGTCTAGTTGTGATGGTTTTGTAATTTTGTATTTGTGGTCGAGTTAATTGTATTTTGTTTGGTTTATTCTCCATTATTGTTTGTTCATCTAATCTTGCTATCCTTCAGTTATTAGATGTAATATATGTTGTGAAATTGTGCTTGTATTGTCATAAGTATGGTAGAGCCAAATGTTTTTCATTTTTCTACAATTCATAAATTTCTGCCTTGGTTTATTCATTAGTATTTTCTTGGGTTGGCTCTTTCTACTGTTATACTGTAATCTTGTTGGTATCTCTATTTTTTGCGCCTAAAATAACATCTATAATTTCATGCAGTTGAACGAACGAACGAACGAACTTTATTTTCAAAGGGTTGAGAATTGGGCACGCAGGCCCGTCTAGCATTCTGCCCTTCCTTTCGCTCACCTTTCATACTGAATTCATTTATTCTCATACGCATGTTACATATCAATTTCAAGAAATTCAACGTAAAGTAAAATAATAATATAGCACACTCATATTAACATTAATTACTTATAAGCATGACATAACATATGTTGAAAAGTACAAACATCGTCATTAGAACCTACATATTGATTGATCTTGAGTGGTCAAATAATTGTTGCTAATATTGCTCACTTATTATATATATATATATATATATATATATATATATATATATATATATATATATATATATATATATATATATATTATTTGAATTATTATTGGACAATTTGGAGTCACAAATAATAGTGAATTATGGCTACCTTGCAGTATTTTAATAAGATTGGAAAAGACTATGGTTTGGAGGGCGAGGCTTTACAAACATTTGCATTCACTGAGCATGCAAAGGAAATAAATAGGTTAGAAGACGTGGCAAGATACCAGAGGCTGTTAGATAGAGAGGATAAGAAGAGAGAAGAAGAATTAGCTAAGATGAAGAGAGAAGAAGATTTAGCTGAGAAGAAGAGGGAAAAAGAATTAGCTGAGAAGAAGAGAGAGGAAGAATTAGCTGAGAAGAGAAGACAGGAAGAATTAGGTCTTGAGCAAGAGAATGAAAGAAGAGAATATGAACTTGAGGAACAAAAAAATTGGATAATGCTCAAGCAGAAATAAAGGCACAACAAGCTCAAGCAGAAATAAAGGCACAACAAGAACTTGAGGAGAAAAATTTAGCCTATGCTCTAAGAATGGGAGAAATTGAGTTGGAACAATTAAGATTTCAACATAAACAGGCTAATCCCGCAGGTGATGAGGCTGGAAAAAAGACCATGCCTCTACTTTTGAACTAAATTTCCCAAATTTAATCCTAATATAGACGATATTTCATGCTGTTTAAATAGATATGAGACATGTTGCCAGGAGTTTAAGATTTATAGAGCTACATGGTCCAGCAGGTTATGAGTTTATTAGTGGGTGAGGCTCTTATTTCAGTCTGCACCATGGATGATCATACTAGAAATAATTATGATGCTGTGAAGGCTTTATTGCTAAAAAGTATCAACTGGGGGAAAATGGTTACAGATTGAAACTGAAATCATTGTTGCCTGATTCAGCTAAGGATTTTGCTGAATTTGTTTCATCAATTAAGCTTTCCTTTTCTAGATGGGTTGATTTGTCAAAAATTGATAAACTTTTTGATGATCTGGCTGTCTTAATTTTAAGAGACAAAGTGCTGTCTTCAGTCAGTGGTGACCTTTTGTCCTTTTTGCAGGAGAGAAAGCCTGAAACGCTGGCTGCTGTAGAAAATCTTGGACGACAATACCAAATTGCTCTTCCTGGAAGAAATCTTAGCAGGAATAACATAAAGGATTCATTGCCAGTGGCATCAGCTAGAACTATGATATCCAATCCACCCTGACAAAGATCATATAGCATGGACAAAAATTTTCGATTAAAACGAGATAATAATTCTGGATCTTTCAGAGGGAGGTATAATTTTAATAATAGGTCACAACAACCTCAAATAAATTTTCATTCATATGATGATGGATATGTACCTCAACAATCATCTTTTAGACCTAACAGGGATTGGAACAGAGATGGATATAATTTCCAGTCAAACAGAGACCAAAGGTCATTTTAGGGAAAGAATGTAAATAATTACAACAACAGAAGTTCTCAACAGAACAATAAATTTCGACGTTCTAGAAATCCTGAACGTTCCAATGCAGTGGTACATCAAAGTGACAATAATACAGTTCAAAATACCAATGTTGTTTCTCGTGCAAATGCATGTAGTGTGGACTTATCCAATAGTACTAATTGTTCTGAATGTTTACCAGTCATGTCCTCTTATGATGGGACACGTTCATTAGTGTTTGATAGGAGTTTGTAAACAACCAACTTGTTTCAGTGCTCAGGGACACTGGGTGCACTACTGTTGGGGTGCGAAGGTCATTAATGGACCAATCTGATTACACAGGCAAAGAAGTCAAGTGCATTACATTCGGGAGCACAGTTGAATATTATCCGACTACTGAAGTATTCTTAGATACCCCTTATTTTACTGGAAGGACTCTCGTGTGCCTGTTGGACAAACCAATTGCTGGGATAACCCTAGGGAATATTCTTGGACTTCACGAATGCACTAATGATGATATTTTACAATGCGAAAAGCAACATTTGCTTATGGCAAATGCTGTCACGACTAGAGCTCAGTCTCGTGCAGAAGTTAATTATCATGTCCAAATTGAAAATGTTGCAGATGAGGTGATGAATGATGAGATGGGTGACTGAAGAGGTGGTGACTGATGAGGTGATGAATGATAAGGAGGGGGCAGATGAGGATGATTTACACGTTGAATTTATTGATAAAGAATCATTCATACAGATGCAGAATGATGATGATTCATTACAATTTTTTTTCATGTTGCCAAGTCTGATAATGTGGTATTTAATGATAATTCTGTACCCTGATACACAATAAAGAATGGGATCTTGATTCGGAATTTCCAAGATTCCACGTCAGTAAAAAACAAATTATGGTACCTACTAGTCTCCGCCCATTTGTTTTACGGCAAGCTCATGATGTTAATTGTGCAGGACATTTATGGATTGCCAGGACAAAACAGAGGGTTTTGTCTCATTTCTTTTGGCCTGGGGTGACAAGAGATGTGAACATCTTTTTTCGCACGTGCAAAATTTGCCAAGATGTGGCAGCTAAACGCCCCAAGCATAATGTGCCTATCCAGGCGTCAGACATATCATTGCGTCCTTTCGCAAAAATGGCAATCGATCTTATTGGTCCACTACCAGTCACATCATCTAGAGGTCATCTTTATGTGCTGAAATGCATTGATATATGCACGCGCTGGCCAGAGGCTATTCCTCTGAAAACAATATCCACTACAGGTGTTGCTGACGCACTATTTTTAATTTTCAGTCGATTTTGTTTTTTCCCGAAAACATATTATCGGATCGGGGAACTCAGTTTATTTCTGACGTTATGACTCAGGTTATGAAAGAGTTTGAGATAAATCGATCTCTTAGTGGCATATATCACCACATTGCAAACGGGAAATAGAAAGGCTCAACCGCTGCCTTAAACAAATGCTAGGCAAGGTAACTGCGAAATACCCGCAGGATTGGGATAGAGTACTCCCAGCGGTATTGTTCGCTTATCAGGAAATACCGTACGAACATACTGGATTTGCGCCGTTTGAATTAGTCTTCGGTGCCAAGCCAAGAGGACCTATGTCCATTCTAAAACAGTTATTGGTTGGAGCTGACATGCATGAAGATGTTCAAACCTCTTACCAATACGTAGTTAACTTGAGAAAGAAAATTATCGACGCATGCCAGATAGCTGTAGAAGCACCAGGAAAAGCTAAACTTAAGGCAAGATTGTTTGTTAATTAAAACAGAAAACTACGCCAATTATGGCCGAGTGATAAGGGAGGGGATCGGAGCACTTATGATGTTATCCTAGTTACCCAATAAAGACAATAAATTACTTGTATCTTGGAGAGGACCATATACTGTGCTTGAAAGATTGTCAGATGTTGACCACATTATATCTATTAAAGGAAAGGAAAAACCCTTTCACATCAACAAGCTGCAACAATTTCACTCTCGTCATCCTCATCTTAAACCAGTCTTTGAGGCTGTCGACGAGCACATTGATCATCGCTCTTCCTTAGCTGTCACACAGGAAGAGTTATCTGAATTACCTGATAGTTCTGAACCTCTTTTATCTCTACCTACTTTACCACTTTCGTCTACTGAGAGTTGGAGGGATACTTCTATTTCGCCAACTCTTGCTTCGTATCAGAAAGATCAGATTTCGTTGTTACTACAATCTTTTCCTGACGTGCTCACGGATATTCCTGGGCGTACAAATATCATTGAATATGATATTCTTCTTACTGATTTCAGACCAATCAAGCTGAAACCTTATCCTTTCCCTGTACATTTTCAATCACAAGTACAAGAAGAAATAAAGGATGTGATAAAATTAAACATAATTTCTCCTTCTCAATCTCCATACAGTTTTCTTATGGTGTTGATTAGAAAGAAAGACAAATCCATTCGGATTTGCACTGATTTCAGGTGTTTAAATACTTTATTAATCTTTGTTGCCGAACCTCTGCCTTTGTTAGATTCTCTATTAGACTATCTACAGCTACATTTTTCAGTAAATTTGATTTGACTAAAGGTTATTGGCAAGTCCCCTTGTCGGACAGAGCAAAACCTTATACTGCTTTTGCTACACCTTTGGGATTGTTACAATTTAATTTTATGTCTTTTGGTCTCGTTAACGCTCCTACGACTTTTGTTCGTATGATGCGAACATTTTTCTCTAATCATGATGACATAATTACCTATATTGATGATATTTGCCTTTTCCATCAATCTTGGGAAGAACATGTTCTTCGAATTCAGTCTTTGTTGACTACTCTTCGTCTCCATCATCTTACTGCTAGACCTTCGAAAACTAAAATAGGATTCACAGAAATTTATTTTCTTGGTCATAAAGTAGGAGGCAGTTTTCTTAAGCCTGAAGATTCCACTATCTCCAGGATCTTGAATCTAGAAATTCCTAAGACAAAAAAACACGTTCGCAGTCTTTTAGGTCTTGTAGGATTCTATAGGAAATTCTTACCTAACGTTTCAGAAATTATTTCAGTTCTGTCTTCGTTATTAAGAAAGAACTCTCCAAATAAGACTGTTTGGTCACATTCACGTGATGTATCATTAAATTTATTAAAGACTTATTTTTCAAAATCACCAATTTTAAGACTGCCTGATACTCGATTTCCTTTTATCCTTAGAGTCGACGCCTCTGGATCGGGAATCAGCGGTACACTTATGCAGGAATTCGATGATTGTCTACATCCAATTCTTTATGTCAGTCGTAAATTGATACCCACTGAACAAAAATACCCTATCTTAGAGCGAGAGTTGCTCGCGGTGGTATATTGTTTTTCTAAACTACAGCGCTACTATTGGTGCAAGATTTGTCTTGGAGACTGATCAGAGGGCCTTGTCCTATCTGTAAACGGCGAAGTTTCGTAATGAGAAGGCTGACAGAGCATCACTTGCGCTCCAACGCTACGAATATGACATTTGTGCCATCAAGAGCAGTTAAAACGTGGTCGCGGATGTGTTATCACGTTGTGTAAAAGATTCACTGTCAGCTAACAACGTGGCATATGCAGGTACCTTGTGAGGTTACAGCAAACCTATTAACTGACTATTCACGTGTTGACCAATGGAACATTGCACTATATATGAACGTATTTTGCTGAAAATGCACATGCTGACAGGAATTTCCTGATTTATTGCTGCTGTGCAAAGAATAAAATGTACAAATACTCCGTGGTGAATGCCAGGGCTGAGAACTATCGTAATTTTTTTCATCGGAAATTGAAGGAAATCGCTCAATGACTCTTTTGACAGTACTTACAGGGATTGATCGGTTCCCTCGACACCTGATGATGATGAATGCTGATATTGCCAATTTCAAGTTGTACCTCATTTTACTCAGCGCATTATATGGATATCTGGGACATGATTAACAGTTGTCATACTCGGTTTATATGCAAAAACACACACATTCATTGATGATCTAAGAATGATGTGACATTTGGATATTTTGAATGCAAAATCTGGATTTATTCTAGCATTGGAACAGCGTCTAAAGATTAAAGGACCTAACTTAAGAATGCTTCGCATGGTCAAAGGGACATAACTAGAAACATCCTATTGTGCCTGTTTTCTCTATCCGGTTGGACATTGAACATTCGTACTTAACGTGAACTTATAAAGGAACATACTATAATGTGGAAGAGAATCATGGACGTGAACTTTGTGCTTTATATAAATATTTTCGCAGGACTTTAGTTGTTTATTATTCCACTAGTGTGTATAATACTATTACACTATTCTTTTAACTACAGTGCTTTAGTTAGCTGTTAATTAATTTTAATTCGCGGGAAAAGATTTGGTCTTTGACACAAGGCATTAATACACTCACACTAATTATTGAGTGAACATTTTGAGAGTTCTCAATATTATTGTCAATTCGTATCATACATCAGCTTATTCTTACCTGATTGATCACACAACTTCGTTAGGTGGAAGATAACATTTTTTAAAATTGACACCTCAATACACTTTTTCTAATAAATACTTCAGATGTACACATTATTTTAATCTTTTAGTGTACGATGTTGCATTCATTCACGTTACTAATATGATTGTCTAATTTCGTCTAGTTACGGTGTTGCATATTCGTATATTCTTTAATGCTTTGCATTATTGCTGTTGATCAATAAGTTAATTAATTGACAACTGATACTGGACTTGACTTATAGGTGTTATTGGACGGTGTGAGGTATGTGAGTGCATGTATTGCTACCATCATTTTTTAATATGTTGGGTACTATTAGTTATGGTGACCTCACGTTGCTGTTAAAAAGGAATTTGTCCAAAGTAGACATTGGCTTTGGTATTAACCATGGACCACACTTTTAGTGTTAAAATGCCTAACCTATGGCAGAAACCTGGGTGCTATACTAGTTCTTACTACAGTGAAATTTGATGTTACCATATTTCACTCTGGTGATGTTATACTCACACCACGGGAATAATGAAAACAGTGTTTCCATTATTTTTGCGGGGGGGGGGGGGTAATGTTATGATTAAAATTCATAACGATTGTGTCGGTATTATACTTAGCTCCACAGTTCTCCTTGTTTGTTTATTTTATACGGAGTCATTTATTAATACAGGAAGTGACGTCATGCCGATATGGTTATTTGGCAGACGTGAAACTAAAAAGGCAGAAGTGAGGAGATTGTCTGCTGTCGAGGTCTTCTACGATTGTGTGTCATGGCGAGTGGACGCATGTGTTTGAGCTACGGAATTTCAGTATATATCCATGTGTTGTTCCATTACTAATACATCAAGATCTTCTGTTAGGTGTATCTAGTTATCTGCATTTACAGGGATTATAGCTTCTCAGTGTCGAATGTGAACACATATTAAAAATATTGAGAATGAAAAGGACAGCGTTCCAGACATGAACGGACTGCCTAAAGTTATATCGACGACTGCATATAATATGCCATTTGTATATTGGCCTGAACTGTATTGAATATGGAGCAGTGTCACAGTCTTAATAAAAATGTACACCGCCCACTTCGTCCATTGTGGCTCAAATAATTCTAATTGATGTTGGCTTGTTTCGGTGTTTGATACGTTTACTACCCTAGAAGTGAACTTGGCCACAGGAACCATCCTGTCACTGCATAATAACATTAACATATAAAAGACACGTAACATAGTCCCTCATGATCTCCTTGGTAGGGAGATAGGATGCCAAGCTTTCTCGAATAGGGGTGATTTTTCATTTTTATGAGGTCCCTTGTGCACGTTAAAAATCTTTCGGCAGTTGGAAATCGTCAAGAGTGGGCCATACGGCCCAGACAAATTTTAAAAATTATGAAACCTACCCATCATAAAAATATTTGTAGAAAATGTGATTCTTGCGTACACACATTGGGATCAGGGCCGGTGCTACGGAGTTCGTGCTGATATTTTCCTTATGTGCTCTAAGGGAGGGGATTGGAGCACTTATGGTGTTTTCCTAGTACAATCAAGATGGTCCTATGGTCCTTAGAACCAAACCAAATTAAGTTAAAACTGAATTTTAGTTTTGCCTGGAGTAAAATGTATCTGCACATAGAATAGTTTGATAAGTTTAAGCATCTAGTATAAAGATCATTACTGAAGCTGTTGTCGTACCGAGAGGTTTGAGTTAATTTTGGTCCCGTCTGAGTAGAGTGGATGGTGATAAGTATGTGGAAAAAAAGGTGTGAGAAATAGATTTCACGGGTGAATAGATTAAGGAGAAGATATGTCTCTGGAATGAGTAAGTTTCTCTAGTCCAGCCTATCTATACGACTATAATTTAGTATAAGACAACCTTGCCCTCCTCATCTATAAATATAAGTTTAACTACACACACACATCTCTTAGAAGCTTTATGGCTTTCTTTATTTCTTCCTTCGTTGGTCTTTCACCGTTAATTTGTAGCTCTTCTTCTGCTGGCTGGATGTCCGGCGGGTTTTGTGGAGCTGGTCTATTGAGAAGGTCCCCAAAATATTCTGTCCACCTCTTCATTTGCTCTTGTATATTGCTGAGCAGTTTCCCATTCTTATCTTTTATGAGGCAACTTGTTTGCTTGTATTTCCCTGTTAGCTTCTTTGTGCTGCTATACAGTTCTCTCATATTTCCTTTGGCTGCAGCATCTTCTGCCTCTCTTGCCAACTCCTCAATATACTTCCTCTTGTCTCTTTTGATACTTCTTTTTACTTCTTTGTTTGCTTCTGTGTAACCGTAATCAGATGCAGGACAAATTGAAAACACTCGATGAGAGGTCACAGCAATTGGGTCTGAAAATACACAGGGAAAAGACAAAAATAATGCAAATAAATGCAGGTAATGAAAACAGGGTTGAACTTGAAGAAACGCCAATACAAGATGTAGAATCATACACATATCTTGGCAGTAATATAGACAAAGTTGGAGGGACAGATAGCGATATCAAAATAAGAATACAAAAAGCAAGAGGAGCTTTCATTGCATTGGGAAATATATGGAGATCAAGAGAAATAGGATCCAACACGAAAATAAGAATCTTCAACTCAAATGTGAAGTCAGTCCTATTGTATGGCTCGGAGACATGGAGAACAACAAAGACAACAACCAAAAAGCTACAGACTTTCATAAATGGGTGCTTGCGTAGAATAGAGGGATTAAAATGGTATGACAAGGTTACCAATGTGGAACTGATGACAAGAACTGGACAAGTGCCAGTGGAACAAGAGATGAGAAGAAGACGATGGCGATGGATAGGACACACACTGAGGAAACCTGTTGATAGCATTACAAGGCAGTCCTTGTTCTGGAACCCCCAGGGCAAGAGAGGCAGAGGAAGACCAAGACGTACATGGAGAAGAGAGTTGGAAACAGAGGTGAAAATGATGAGGAGAACATGGAAAGAACTTGAGATGATGGCACGTGACAGGAGGACTTGGCATGTGTTTGTTGAAGGCCTATGCTCCTTTGGGAGTGGAGGGTTATGAATGAATACACACACACACACACAGCTATGTGACATCAAGACTCACAAACGTGAAAAACTACTGTTAATTGGGTATGGGTCTGACCAACACACAAAGTTAAGTTTCTTTTGTTGTTTATTATCATTTAAACTTGACAACATTAAAAATCTAAAGAAAGATCAAATGAAATCAGATTTACATACATAATGTTACAACGAATAGTTAGTGTAGCAAAAACGTGCTCTTGACGTTCACAGTTACAAACGGAGGAAAATACTTCCAGTATTGGGAAACATCTGGTTGCTAAAATGTTACAATTGATAAATGTTGGTAAATCCTATCGGCTGGTTCTATGGTGGAGTACCAATTCTGAAACAGCGTAACTTTCTGGATAAATCCGCATGGATACGCTGTCAGAGGTCGGGAGTATAGTTGGAATTTTGTATACCCCAGAGGGCTGATAAAAATGAAAAAATATTGCTGGGTTTGGTAAGTCCAGTTTAAATTTACAAGCTAAAATGTTTCTCATGTATCGTTGGCAAGTCCTTGCTCACAAATGAAATTGGTGACGCACAACCAAGAAAAGACCGCATTAACCACTCAGTAAATGAATAAAAGACCGAAAAAAGACCGAAAAAAGACCGATGGACGCCATTGTGATCAGGTCTGCTAGGAATAAAGAATATTTATGAAAAAAAATGCAACTATTCTATATAGCTACATATATGCACACAGACGGGAACAAGACGATCTCTTATTCATTCCGTCAGTCCTGATTAAATTTAAAAGGCACACGATGTCTTTAGCCTATACGGTCAGCTTTCGCTAGCGCTGAGATTTCAGGTCGGATGGAGGTATGCACTCTCCCCGCCCCTCTCGCACCGGCAGTAAGCATACCATGTTAATTATTATTCAATTATCCATACGCACACTTACATAAATATCGCCTGTCGTTAATAGCTATCAAATTGTCGGCGTCTGTTGGTCATCGTATGGTATTAAATACTAGGGACTTATAATAAATACGCACAATGAAATAAAACGTGAATTCTTTTCTGTCACTATCAGTCGCGCCTAACATATAATAAGTCAAATAGAACCGTCTCTTCTTGTGTGAGAAAGCGGGTGGTAAAAAATTAACATTATAACTGAAAATCTGGTATAAAATAGCTACGTGTTATTTTATTTCACTGGTTTTAACAGCTAGAACTCCAAGTGAATTATAATGGTAAAATCTAAACACTTTTAATTTGTAACACTAATTTATATTACTAGAAATTCACAATGAGAAGATCCCCACGAATGCTATTAACACATTTAGCGAAATGGTTCTAGAACTGCGTGCTTAGACTATTCAAAAATTATGAGTGACGACTGATAGCAGGTTTATGAAAACAGTTTATATATCATCGTGTTTCTATGATCTATAGATGATGTTACATTTCACACTATTATGTATACCAGAGAATCAGAAACATGAGTTTCCAAGATAAAAGCTTTATTGTCGCTCTGTCGGGCGTTGCTGATCGACATCAGAAGAATTCTCACGTCTAACGGGTCTCTCAAAGATTTTGCCCGTGCGAATCGACATCAAAGCGTTAGCTCCCCTTTCCCTTCAAAGGCCGTTACGTCTATTTCAAGTGTTTTCTGTCTGATATCGTATGTCTGACAGATACTGGCGTGGGAAAACGAGGTAAACGAAAGCTGATTCGCTACTTGTTTTGACTGGCAGATCACGCAAGTTTGTAAACAACTTCGTTTCCTTATGATCAAAGAAAAAGAGGCGTGAGTGAAAAATAAGCTTGTGTGAGTAAAACAGGCAGAAAAATGCATGGTTTTGCTAGCAAATCATAGAACGCTAACGGGATTACAAAGGCTCTCAGATTACAGTAGGCTACATTTCCATTATACGTCACAGCTGTTTAAAAATAAAGACTCGCTGACCTAGTTGTTTGAGAAATCACGTTGGTTTAGCGCACGTAACCACTGACAACTGAGAAAAACAACAACCAAAAAGCTACAGACATAAATTGGTGCTTGTGTAGAATAGAATAATTGAAGTGGTATGACAAGATCACTAATGTGGAACTGATGTCAAGAACTAGACAAGTTCCAGTGGAAACAGATAAGACACACATTAAGGAAACCTGTTGATAACATTACCAATCAGTCCTTGTTCTGGAATCCCCATGGTAAGAGATAAAGGAATACCCGAAGAAGAGATCCGGAGAACGAACGAACGAACGAACGAACGAACTTTATTTTCAAAGGGTTAAGAATTGGGCACGCAGGCCCGTCTGACATTCTGCCCTTCCTCTCTCTCTCATCATGTATACTAATATCCTTTCATCCTCACATTTACTTTAAGCATTATTAAGGCATTTATCATTATAAAAGTAATATTACATTTGCAATAATCATCATAATTAAAGTGTTTTTAAAATAAAATAAAATAATTTAAAAAAAAAAAAAAAAAAAATTAATAGTAATAATGAATTTGAAAAATAAATAAATAAATAAAAAATAAATAAATTTAAAAAAAAAAAAAAATCGATTTCTTCGTACTGTAAATTAGTGATTTGAGACATATTCAGAGGTATGTTATGAGAACTTGTAAAATGTTCATACGGTGTTCAACTGAATGACTCAGGGACTTTTTTTTTTTTTTTTTTTTTTTAAGGTTCATCAAGATGAGGTGGGTAGACAGTTACTTTCCATTTTCCTTTCCATTTCCTTTGCGTCCCAAACTCAAGACCAGAATCAGACTAGGTAGATAGTTAGATAGACATATACGAAAGCAATTAATTTGCCAAGGGTTGAAAATCGGACACAGTCCCCTCTTGCATTCTTCCATCCTCTTGCTCATCTTTTATTACTGTTACTCAACATTCTCCAGCGTACTGAAAGTATTAATGTAAGGACAGTGCAACATTACAAGGAAGTATAACAGCATACATTAACAGTACCTGATCATAAAATTAAGAATATAAGTTATTAAGAATATAATATTAAGAATAAGTATATTGTAATGAAAACTAGATCATCAGAGCCTCCATACAGTATATTAGATAAAAGTACAACACAAGACATCAAGGGGTTGAAAAAGATATGGAAAAACCTAGAGCTGATGGCACGTGACACGAAGAATTGGAATACGTTTTTGAAGGTCAATGCTAATTGGAGAGTTGAAGGATGACTGATTAAAAATTCGATTTCGCCCCCTTGAAATACCAAACATTCAAAATAATTTCATTAGTAGCCAACACAATAACACACTTGTAAGTGAAAGATTCTGTTTGAGTCCTGAAATTTCTAATGTCAGAAATCGTGCCGCGCCTTACTTTATCTCACCTTAGGCCAATTCTTTAAATGTCACTGCAATCAACGTATTCTACACTCATTTGTAGACATGGATAAAACGAACGCCATTGCTGTATGTACCAAAAGTTATCCGCAGCAAATACTTGCATCCCTGCCAAACTTTTTTTATTTGTTCTCAACCTCCCACATAGCTGTTTACAATATCAAATATCCTTTACCGTTCTTTTTCGTATTATTTCCTAGTGAAGTTGATGTTTAAATAAACGTCAAATAGATTGGCTTATATGGGAGCGAAAGAAGAAGTTGAAGAAAAAAAACTTCTCATGAAAAGCTGATAAATTCTTATCGAGCATCGCTGACTTTATGTTGTAGATCAGTGCAGCAGTTCTGAGAAGAATATGGGAAACTCAATACAAACAGTTTGATACGAAATGTTTAGCCTATTCAGATTTTAATGTCATGTAGATTATACCACTATAGGTTTTCGTAGGCATATCAGCAAACCGTCAGCCTCATTTTTTCTCTTGAAATATGTAGAAACTGCTTCTTACAAGATTCGATATTGCTCCCTTTATTGCCATTTCTATTTTAAAGTAGATAAGGCCAACCTATTTTTGGTTATTTAGTTTTAAAACAAAATATGTCTGTTCTTTCTAAAAGATGATAATGCCCTCTAGGCAGATGTACTAAACGACTTCATGTTCTTTTGCAGTAGTACATTTTTTTTTTTTAGCAAATGGGTTTATTTGATGAGTCTGCTAGCGTGTATGATCTTGTTCCAAGAGAAAGTTTGAGTAATACATTATGACAAAACAATTCCTTTACGTTCGGAGCTGGAACTCGAGTCTCTTGCAACAGTTGCTGTGTTGGGGTTTTTGTGTGTGGCATGGTGTAATTATTTGCATGTGAGCCGCCTATGGGAAACCCTTCTTAAACACTGAAATAAATATACACTCTTCCACGTGTGTAATCAAAGAATTTATCGCATGTCTAGCACAGGGCCGTATCAAATCATGGCTGAAGTTTCTGTCTCAGGAGAATTTCCGCCTTGTTACATGACCTTATCATGTGATCAGAGGAGCGCACTGAATGCGGAATCAAAGGGTGACTATTTATTTTTTTATTTATTTATGTTTTGTTGAACGAAACCCCGTGGAATGTTGGGTCTGTTATTTTTTTGTTGTTGTTGTTGAAATATGCCCCATAAAATTCGGTCGATGGAATTCTCTCCGATTTTAGCCACCAACCGACATTTTTAGATTGTTTTGGTCACCAAGACAGAGAAGAAACAAACACTGTCCTTCATTTTTCCATGTGGAAAAGAAGAAACAACAAAAGGTGTGAAGTCATTAGACAGTTGATCATGAGCTATATGTATGCACTGAATTACAAGAAAAAAACATTTTCTTTGTTTTTAAACGATATTATATGCTTTTATTTTGTACACAACATAATTAACAAGCAGAGACAGCATTCACTGCCCCCGTGTATTTCGCGAGGTTCTCTGATGAGACAAAGAAAGAACAGGAATAATGCTCCATCACTAATATCAGGTTATTCACTGCACCGGTGTTGCAGGCAGGACGCACTTAACGTTAGGGAACTCTGTACAGTACCTCCTACCTGACGGTACTGCTCACTGTACAGTGAACCTTACCTGCTAGGTAGGAAGCACTGAACTTGGGTAGGAATGACTTAATATTTTAAAGGTTAAAAAAAAATGGAAACCTGTGCATAAATGTTGTTTGTACTGAGAAATGGATGTGCCAATAAAACTAAGGCAATAATACATGATAATTGCGATTTTTTTCTACTTGGCAGTGTATTCTTCTTCTTCTTCTTCCGTCCTTAGCCACCGACCGTCAAAGCAGTCAGTGGCCATTACGCCTAGTGGCGTCTTATTAATAAAGTAAAACTGGATTGATGACATTCCTTCGAAACCTACTGAACCAACGAAAATCAGTATCTGTTAAAAATATGTATATTGCTTCTTTTTCGGTAAGTACTACCGAGGTGCGGGTAACAACAAAAGAATATTTTTTCGTCCGTAATAAGTTAAATTGTAATCGAGTTTAAGTTGTTCTAGATAAGTAGTTGTTTTTAATTACGATACAAGAGCACATTAGAAAATACACACACAGAAATCTTTATGAAAGCTGTTAAAAGAATCATATTTCCTTTAATGTTGACAAGTTTCGCATGTGATTTTCAATGTTCTTCATTTTTATTTTTTCATGAAGTTTCAGCTATAAAATATTAGTCCAGTTTACGTAATGCCAATATACAATACAATACAAAACAATATTAATTTCTAAAATAAAATTAATAATAGCTTTATTAACATTTCAAAATATATATATTTCTCACTTTATTAAACATCAATGACGGTTATATGTGCCAGTAAAACCAAGGCAATAATACATGATAAATGTGTTTTTTCTCTACTTTCTAAGGCATCTGGTGGGGATAAATAAAGAGTATTAATAAAGTTATTGCCTGCAACAGTACTAGGTTTTCTTTGTCGTGCATGGAGGGTTGGTCCAAAAATGATAAAAGTAGTCCCTTTCTCCAATAAGCATTGTTAGAGTGACAGACGTATTTCCTATTAGGCAGTCCATCACTTGGGCATCGATTTCTGTTGCATTGTCACGGGTTGCCTCCCCTTGCTCTGCAGTCGTGGTCCAACAGTGGCCAAAACCTAGATTATCTTATGTGCGTCTTCAAAGTTGTCTACTTTCGCACAAGATTACTCTTGGCAGAGTTGTAGATAGAAGGATAAAGATGCTTCTACCTCGACGGAGTTTTCACAAGATATTTCAGAAGTCAAGAACAATGCTGATTGAGTTTTAGCACGTTAACTTTGTATCTGACCCGCCGCCTTTTGTGAAGGTGGATATAAATGATTTGCTCGTTCAAGGCCCCAGCTGATTTAATTCAGATAAATTCCTTTTATTAACTCGATATATATATATATATATATATATATATATATATATATATATATATATATATATATATATATATATATATATATATATATATATATATATATATATATATATATATATATATATATATACACATATACATATACATATACATATACATATATATACATATACATATACATATATATATATATATATATATATATATATATATATATATATATATATATATATATATACATATATATATACATACATATATATATACACATATATATACATACATATATACATACATACATATATATATATATATATATACCTGTCACAAAAAGTAGGGGATATTGAATTTAAAAGTTATCCAAAGACAATATATTTCAAATTAGTTCATTTATTCCTTCGTACAAGTAAACTTGAGCATCATAACAAGACATATGCGGTATAACAAGTGTTATGTCTTTACTCACATGATTTTAGTCGCACTGGCAACCAAGGCGGGGTAGGTACTTCATTTTCACAAAAATATTCCAATATTTCTAAAAACGTGTAGGGCCCCGGTTTGCCGCTAAACATGCATTGCAATGACGTCTCATACTGCAAATAAGCCTTCTGATGTTGTCTTGAGGAATTCTCTGCCACTCCTGCTGAAGGGCCTGGGCTAACTGCTGAAGAGCCTATGGAGCGGTTGGACGTTGTTGGACGCGTCTATTCAGGAGGTCCCACAAATGCTCAATAGGAGACAGGTCGGGGGACATCGGCGGCCACGGTAACGTTCGGATATGCTGCATCTGAAGGTGATCTTGAACGACGCGAGCACGGTGAGGACGTGCATTGTCATCCTGGAAGATGAAATCTGGTCCGTGCCGTTGAGCAAAAGGCACAACGATAGGCTCGATGATGTTGTCTCGGTAGTAGAGCCCTGTGATATTGACCTGGCATATATGAAGGTCGGTCCTGTAATTCATACAGATGCCTGCCCACACCATTACACTGCCACCTCCATAACGGTTGTGTGGAACAGTTGCAGGAGGCTAGTAACGCTTACCTCGCCGTCGCCAGACACGTATTCGACGATTATGAAAATCCAAAACGAAACGGGACTCATCAGAAAACATCACTGATGCCCACTGTTGATTAGTCCACCGATGATGACGTTGGCACCAATCCATTCTTGCTCGCCTGTGTTGTGGTGACATGGGCAAAGCTACAAACGGTCTGCGTGAAGCCAGTTGCACTTGGTGCAAACGGTTTCGTACTGTCTGAGTTGAGACCCGGATCCCAGTTGTCTGTTGAAGGTGTTGCTGAAGTTGAGTAGCATTTAGAGTCCGAGTTCTGAGGGCCTGAGTAACAAGAAGTTGATCTTGGCGGCGTGTAGTGACTCTTGGACGGCCAGTCCGAGGCAGATCAGCCACTGTGCGGAAATTTTGATACCTGTTCCACAGTCTGCTGACAACTGACTGTGAAACATTGAGGTTCTGAGCAGCATCCACTTGCTGACTTCCGGTTTGCAACATGCTTATGCCTATCCATCTCTGCTGTTCTGTCAAACGTTCCATGACAAAGAAAAGAAATTGTATCTGTTGCAGAGTCTTTTTATACCTGTCCATAGTGAGTAGTGTTCATCAAACCCGAGATACACGCATTTTTGTGAAAAAGAATAATGTGTGAACTTTACGGATGGGCCCCACCTCTGTTCTTGGGATTGGCTTACTCGTCACGAGTCACCAGGTCAACATGATATTGCACGTGAGAGTGGAGAAGAGCGTGCTCGATATGTCCGTACAACCATTAAAATACGAAATCCACTCTTTTGTAAAATAATACATACCATCTTAAAATATCCCCTACTTTTTGTGACCAGTATATATATATATATATATATATATATATATATATATATATATATATCTATATATATATATATATATATATATATATATATATATATATATATATATATATATATATATATATATATATATATATATATATATATATATATATATATATATATATATATATATATATAGAGAGAGAGAGAGAGAGAGACCAGAAGTTCGGGATCATACATATGCCTTTCTCTCTGTAATGATTTTCCACTATAAATTTGTCAAAATCAACATATTCAATATAATGCTCAATTACTTTGAAACAAATGTAAATAAATATGAAATGGTAGTTATGAGAAATTATGGTTTATCATAGATCTCTGTTTGGGAGATGAAAATGAAGTCTTTTGATGTGGCCTGCTAAACTTATAACTTAGCTTCCAAATTGCTGAAATGTTGGTTCTGCTGGTTTCGTCACTTAGTCTCTGTGGCAAGGGCACATCTCCGAAGGATTCTGGAGGTAAATGCTTCCGGTCAAGGCAGGGATCTTCATCATCCGTGGGTTGTAGGTTTCACAAGTTGATCTCAAGCTTCGAACCACAGACTAGTAAAGCTGGTAACGTGGGTAGAACCTCAAATGGTCTATCCAATCCGTATCACCATTCTATTAACTAGACAAATCTTAGACGTCGTTCTAAAGTAAATAGTCTTCGCTACTTAATACAGACGCCTCGAATACACGTCTGGAATATTATTTCTTATTCTAGAATTCCTCTGTGACTTGTGAGTAGGAGTCCGGTTTCGTATTAATATTGTCGAGTTTTCTTTTCCAGTGGATAAAAGATGCTCGAATAAGTTTTTCTGTTTCTAAAAATTCAGAATCCAACTCTATTCTTTTCTGTGGCAAGGTCTGAGCCGACTACGTTGACGATTTCAAGAATGCAGTGTCGTATGCTAGATGTTCTACGTTATATCCTAGCTCTCGACCCACCCTTCCTGCATGGCGATCTGACTAATCTTCCAATCGCGTGTTGTTTATTGGCGCCTTAAATGTCAGCCAATAAATTCAAAGTTCATAATATGAAAACTTTTCCTCATGAAGTATTCTGTATGACTCATGCGTTTCAAAATTTCAAACAGTTATCCTCCGTATATGGAGTTGCTACATCCGACAAATGTTGTCAATGTTTACATTACAACTTCTTACATTTTCCTGTCGAGTGGGAAGTACTTATGCAATCTTAGCAAACATTTCGTGCTCGCATTTACCTGGAGTCAATGTGGTACTATCACGATTTAGGGACTCGATTCATCTCTCAGGGATGGGCAAAACGCTTGTCTGGCCCTGTCATGCATCGAAGCGTGAAACGGGAACAATGTCAGTAGGGAAAAAGAAAGTGCTAACAACAGAATAATGCACCTAATTCAGTACGCACAAGAAATGTAGTTCAATACTGCCGGAAGAGGAAAAGAGAGCGCACAAATTATGTCACATGCTTATATTCTCAGAACAAATCCACTTTTCACCTTTCACAAAATTTATAGTAGCAATATAAATGTCATCTTTATTCCATGCCCGAAAATTTAAACGGGTTTGTCTCTCCTCCTGGTGCCTCTGAGTCGGGCGAATCTTATTTCAACTTGCCTGATGGTGTGAGGCATTTATGACCGTTAACGTGAAACGTTCACATTAATGGGCAGTTATGATGCAAAAACACCTATCGAAGAAGTCTGCAATCGTTTCTGTTTTCACGTATAATCTAATTAACATGCACAGTAGGAAACCAATAGGTGGTACCACTTCATCAATTATTGAACTCAAGAAGAAAGTTGAATATAAAATTTGATGTAATTGCCAACACATTTCAAATTGTAAGAAGAACTCTATTCGTGATCAGAAGCAACTAAAACTTTCCTACATTATGTAAAAATAAACTTTCTTTGAAATGGAAGTGGTTTATTTCTAAAACGGTTTTCCATAATGAATTATACATATTGATTAGTACACTTGTTTTTTTTTTCCATTTAAAAAAAAAATGTTTCTGCTCTCAGTACTGTACAAATTGCATGCATGTTTACAATCACTGACCAATTCAATTAAGTGCATGTCATAGCGCTTTCGTACTTCACATTTTCATATATAACGCTGTATGTTAACATTATAAATAAATTATTTAATGTAAAACCAGTAACGGTAGTCATGTCTCAGATGTACTTCCTAAATTAACTCGTAAAATGTGGTTCTTCAACACGTATACTAAGATTTAACTTCAGCCACTATTGTCATTTCGTTTCAATATATTGCCTAATAATAATTAAATGAAGCCTTAACGGAGACAGTCTGTTTGTATACAGATTGTGATATAACACCCAAGATCTTTCTTTCATATTTTTTTTTGTTTGTTTAACAATTATAATAAATAAAAATTCAGAGGTACAATTATATGCAATATTATTTATTAATATATTTATTGAGCGTCCGATTGGCAGAGTGGTTAGAGCGCTGGTCTCTCGCAGCAAAGGTGCAGGGTTCGATTCACAATATCGACACGCTCCAGTCTACCCAGCTGTACATGGGTACCTGACTTTGCTCGTAATTTAGGGAAGAATAGGCAGCGAAGAAGGAAACTGGTCACCTCATCTCTCGATGCTGAACCTAATATAATGAAGTCTCTAACACTTCACTCCATTACGACAGTATCTGCTATGGGACCACCTTTACCTTATATTTATTATTCACTGCCCAAATTATGATCCCACTACACGCACCATACCGCACTACACGCACCATACCGCACTACACGCACCATACCGCACTACACGCACCATACCGCACTACACGCACCATACCGCACCATACCGCACTACACGCACCATACCGCACTACACGCACCATACCGCACTACACGCACCATACCGCACTACACGCACCATACCGCACTACACGTACCATACCGATACCTGTTTGGAATGAACATTGAAATAATAATTTCCCACCACATGTTTTGGACGAAATTTGTTAACCCACTAAAACTGAATACCACATAAAAACATCTTACTCTTTATCTCTCCAGTCTTTTGCCCTATAAAGGAAGGAACGGTGGAAATAGCTGTTTAATTGATTATAATAATTACAACGCAGTGCGATATACCTATTTATTTTTTTCAGACAAGAATTACTGTACAGTGCTTCGTGGCTGAGTTAAGTGCCTGTTACCTAGGCAGGAATCACTTGTCCAGTGTTCCTTACCTGATGGTAGCATGCACTGTACAGTGCGTGTTGCCGGTTCAGTACTTCCTGCCTCCTACATCGGCAAACTCAAAATGTAAAATAAATTTCTGCAGAAATCACCGCTGGAAGGGCATGGTGATTGCTTTGTACAGTTTCTGCAAGGGACCAGCTGGAGGGTGGCTTCATGGTTCATACGTTGCGAAAAATAAACGATGATGTTAATTATGAGGATGAAAGTCCGAGGAACCTTCCTCAAGTGTGAAGAGTTAGAAGTTTATGATAAATCCGAACCTTAACTTCCCGAGGGACGACTGCATCTTAAACAGTTGCACGACATTACGGCCTTTCTGTGCATGAAGTCTGGATATAATTCTTAACCCATTCGGGGTTTTGGTACCAGTTGCCAGAAGTCGACGCTAGGCACTTACAACAGACGGGTCTTAAAGACACTTGACGAGGCAACCTGAGCAGTTACCCCAGCCTTGCAAGAGACGTGCTGCTGCCAAAACAACTCGACTCTCGAAGAGAGAACAGTCAAAACTGCTATACTTAAGTCCTAGGCGTACAAGAACATCAAACTTTGAAGCCAGTAGAGACACAGCATAAAGTAGTCACCTTCGCAATTACGTTAGAGCCACGGTAGCGCAGTTGTTACTGCACTAACTTCCCAGCCCGGCTGTCCTCGTTCGATCCCTGACTTGATGTAGGGTATTTTTAGACCGCAAACGGCTCCGGGGTCGGCCCAGCCTAATGAATTGGGTATCAGAGCAACTCTGGGATGGTTAAGGCGGCCGGCGTGATGCTGACCACATCACCACTATTGTGCCGATTGTCAAGAAAATTGGGGCCTAACATTGTGACAAAACGTCTGAACATGCTCTTTTGTGTGATCTCTCACACCTTCAGCCCTCCGACAGTATCCTTTCTTTTTCTTCATTTTTCTCACTCATCGCTTTTATTTGGCATAAATTATGCCTTTTCATGCGTTATTTTCACTATTGTGCTCTATGCTGGACATAGCATGGTGATGTCTCTAACACGCCAGTCCCCTATGGCAGTATTTCCTACGGGAGTAATGCGTATCTTATTGTTTACCACTCCTCAGACGTATTTACGTTCCGCCAGCTGAACTGTCTTATTACCGTAACAATACCCAGTCAAACCGGTCACCCGCTTATCTCTTTGAATTCGTCTTGCCACCTGTGGAAACGTGTCGGTCTAACGTCTGACCCCATTGGAAAGCTGTTGATCATGTTGACACAAGCTTCTATTGTGCGTACGATGAAAGAAGACAACACTGTCTGACCAGACATCTGTCTGGCGGAGGCACTCAGATAAATGGGATAATTAGATAATCTGTCGGGGCAGACATCTGGGCGGAAGTCATTATGCCAGAAACACAGGGTCACAATATTGTGATAGACAGAGGTGCGCCGGAAGTCTTAGGTAACAATAAGACATCACTATTGTAAGAGGCCACGCGTGTATATTAAAATTAATGTTTTCAAATAAACTTCCCTACTCAAACAGTGCTAGATAGATTTGATTGGTTCGCCAGAAGCTACAATGAATTGATTGGAACATTCAGCAGGAAACACAGCTGGGATTCGAAACTCCGGATTGTGAGATATACTGTAGATGTCAGACACAGAATAGACAGACTGCATCGCAGCGTTAACGAAGCACCTCCTACAAGCCAGAAGAAAGAGGCTAGGACTTACAATTCCACAACTATAAGTACCAGATTGAGTATTGGGCAACTTTGAAATTCACAAGTAAACCCGCCATTTTAGACTGGAAACTTAGGAATTTTATCACAAGGAGTCAGAGAGGAATTTTATCGAAAGTTTTCCCAGGCAGGATTCATAGAACACCAGCCGTCAGAGGAATTAGCTCATATTTCACAGACACAGTCATTAGAGGAATTATACCAACAGTTTTCCCATGCCAGAAATTCGCAGAACACCAGCCGTCAGAGGAATTAACTCATATTTCCCACACCAAGACATAAGAGGAATTATGCAAACAATTTTCACAGGCCAGGAATTTGCAGAACACCAGCCGTCAGAGGAATTAACTTATATTTCCAGACCTATTTGATTCGAACAGCATCTATCTAAAGGGCTGTGGGTCCATTCTAATCTGTGCCAGGAGAAGTGTGTATTCCCAAAATTTTGGGTTTGTGGTTACAAGCCACCAGACGACTGTGGTAACAACGCCGCTAGTGTGAAAGAAGAGCATCACCACCAACCGCCGAAATCGGACAAATTGAGTGAAGAAGTACCCTCATCACCACGAAGTGACGAAAACCACGGCTGCAGGAGTCATCTGGAGCTAAGTTTTATGTAACAGCTACAGCAAAAATCAAAGACATTCTAAAGCCCATTCTAAACCTCAATGAGGAAACTTTAATTTCAATTTTCACCCAATTTTCCACATTTATGTTCCCATGTTACAGACTAATTGACTATTAAATTTTGTGTATGTTATTTTAAACTAAACAATAATAGTTGATTCAGTTTATGTGTACGAAAGCAAACGTATGAGCCAGTTTTTCTTGATAAACAAACAAACACACACACACACACACACACACACACACACACACACGCACGCACGCACGCACGCACGCACGCACACACACACACATATATATCTATAGAGCCATTACTTATAAGAGGGCATTCGTTGGATTACTCCAACTGGAGGCTTGAACGGGCAAGAATCATTGCATAAACCTTTCACAAAATGCGACGGACCAGATAATAAGTTAACAAATTTGCTCAGCTCTTAAGCAGCGTTTGTTCTTGACTTCCGGGAATATCTTGTGAAGGCTCCCCTAAGGTAGAAACGCCATTCATTTTCTATCTACATCTTTGCCAAGAGTAATCTTGCGCGAAGATAGATACCTATTACGACCTACTTAGTAGATGCAAACGCTCCCGTGCTAAGTACTCCGTAGCACCAGGAAGGATTCCACTTTCTATAAATATTCTTGTGGTTGGTAGGTTTCCTACTTTCTTTTATTTTACCAAGCAGCGGCCTTATGGCCTACTCTTTACGATTTTCAACTGCCGAGGGATTTTTAATGTGCGCAACTTGCACACGGGATCTCCTATTTTCCCACCCTTATCCGAGAAGGCTAGGCATCCGATCTCACTCACTACCCAGGAGACCAGAAAAGGGGGGGGGGGGAGGGGGGAGTATGACATCATTAGGACCACTGATTCTGAAAAACAGTTCCATAAATTATATTCTCTCTAATGGGAATCGAGCCTGGTACCTTTAGAATTCGAGGCGGACGCCATACCTCTTAGCCACTCCGACTCCCAAAGAAAGAAATAGAAGAAGATGACTTAAATAGATAGACTGATATAAATGAAGAATTAGGTAGACAGACAGACAGCCTAATAAACAGACAGCACGAGCAAGTGTTTTCATTGATGTGCAAGCATTTACTATTGCATATTAATGGTGCTCGTTTGAACACGTGCACGGTCAAAGCTTAACCACGCGAACCGTTTGAGGAACCTGCAACATTCATCAGGAAACGCATTATTCAAGTACGTTAACTCTTAGAATGTCGTTGAGTGCTTCTGCATTTTTGCATCAACAAGAGCGGACAACTGCACTGTGAAGAAACACATCTCATTAATTAATTGCCACGGAACAAACAGGAACTTAAAAAAAAAGAGACGCACGCATTATCATTTCTACATATTCATAGCACAACAAACCAAAGCTGTCTTCTCTTCTCCATCCAAAGCAAGCAATCATTAAAAAAAAACGTATGTTCAGCAATGCAGTCGGTGCATTTCCTTGGTTCATTATATTCGATAAGCCAGTGGTTCTCAACCATTTTCCGAAGCTGGCGACGACCCACGTACGAAAACTGACAAGAAAAATCAATTTTAGGAATTCAGCCAACGGCCTGTTGATAAAAACTTCAAATAATATAAATGTAAGGGGCAGACACTTCGCAATGTTTCCAACAACCGATTGTTTGCTAGGAGGCATGTATGGAGCCATCCTTAAATGACCACCAGCTAAGCACAATGCTACAGTATTCAAATGTGGAAGTGAATCTGTCTGTGAGGCTAAGTATACCCTCATTGACTCTTGAAACCATCCGCACACTTCCAGGGATTCCCCCTGTGATGCAACGGTTGAGAACCCAGCATTCCATATAAAGCTTGGAGGAGTCACTTGAGATCTAGACTTAACTCTGGCTTTGACCTGG
Source organism: Oreohelix idahoensis (assembly GCA_024509875.1). Lineage (NCBI taxonomy): Eukaryota > Metazoa > Mollusca > Gastropoda > Stylommatophora > Oreohelicidae > Oreohelix > Oreohelix idahoensis. Next base: position 746,967 of record JAMPIV010009326.1, on the reverse strand, counting down.
TTGGCTTCATGCAGGAGGATCTCACTATGGACCCGATGATAGGTAGGGGGAGCTGAGAGGTGGCACTGAGGACGTGAAAATTCCTTGGGAGAACCCAGAACCAGAGTACAGTTCATAGCTCTGCATATCTGAAGAACCCCCTTGGATGGCGGGGAATGCACAGTATGTTATGCGCTTCTTCCTCCTAGCTTGGGACCAGATGTGACGATCCTTTAAATACAAGCCAGGCTGGAGAAACTGGAGCTCATTACTTCAGCTCAACACGTTTCGTAAAGGCAGAAAACCACCGGAAAAGTCTAGATCATATTGTAGATAATGCCAAGAAGTCTTCAATTTGATATACGCTGTAAATGAGGGAGAAACTCAGCAGCTCTAGTTAAAAAACAACAACCACCAAATATTACATGCGACCCATATGTTGAGAAACACTGCTATCAGCACTTCAAGAAAAGCGAACTATCCCTGTATGCGATGAGGGAAATTAAACGTCGTGTTCCGCATACAGCCAATAATTTTTGCATTTCTGATGAATGCACGTGTGATCTTATGAGTTTAGACGTCCTGTCATAATAAAAATTATTATTTGCCTGCGTGTATGTCTGCATGCTGCGCGATGTATGTGCGTGTGTGTGTGTAAGGCCCTTTTCGTACTGGCACACTGAGATTTTTTTTCAGGTCACCGAATCTCGTCCTGGTGACTGCTATAATATCTGACATGCGTATTCAGGCATTTGAATTGAAAATTCTGATTTTAAATGTAAAGCAGTCCAATTGTATGGCTCTGAAACATGGAGAACACCAAAAAACAACAAGCAAGACGCTACATACTTTCATAAACGTGTGCTTGCGGAGAATAAAAGGATTGTAGTGGTATAACAAGATCATTAATGAGGAACTGACGAGAAGAACTCGACAAGGGCCAGTGGAACGACAGATGAGAAGAAGACACTGGAAATGGATAAGACACACATTGAGGACACCTGTCGGTAGCATCCCCAGGCTATCCTTGTTCTAGAATCTCCAGGTAAAAGAGATAGAAGGAGATCAAAGAATACACAGACAAGAGAACTGAAGATAAACATGAAGGGGATGAAGACATGAAAAGACCTTGAACTGATAGCACGGGACATGAAGATTTGGCATATCTTTGTTGACTTCCTATGCTCCCTGGGGAGATAAGGGAGAGTGGTGATATTCAGTCCATCGCCATCACTTTTGATTGGTCAGCGTGTTTCACCATTTTAGTCATTGCAATGACAGAAATAAGAGTTACACACAAATACATATGGAAAAGTGGACATGGAGACATTAGAAGGGTAAAGAAAACATGAATTAGTTGCGCCGGACTAGGTGCTTGATATGAAAGAGTGTAAGCCTATGCTCCACTAGAAGCCGAAAGAAAAGGAAGAAGAAAAAACAAACACACACACACACAAACACACAACTTCATAATAAAACATTTTTTTTTCTAGTAAAAGAGTCAGAAATACCAAATCAGTGACCATCGCGCCCAGTGTCGTCTTGTAGGACAGCAACAAACTCTCTCTGCTTTGCTCGGTCGGTGGACATCCTTCGTGCCGTGCCTCAAATCTGGTTTACGCTTTTCATCTCAGCCTCCACAATTCTTTGCCAAATTGTATTTCCGGAATATAAGGCTTTTTTCATGACTTGTCAGGCCGTATTTAACAAGCGCAAGATACAGTTCTTCTTCTTCTTCCGTCCTTAGCCACCGACCGTCAAAGCAGCTGTGGCCATTACGCCTAGTGGCGTCTTAGGGCAACAGCAGACAGGTTTTTTTTTTGCCATTGTTTCCCATCACGCCTATTGGCGTCTTTAGGGCAACGGCAAATCAATCCATTTGCTGTTGTTTCCGTAATCGAAGTGACTGGCAAACGGGTGATCAGCCCGTTGGTGGCAAGATACAGTGCTATTCCTATATTACTAATCATTTAAGTTAAAAGTCTGTAACGAACAATGAACTAACCCCTCCAGCTTATCGGGAAAATATGGAAAAGGCACGCACTGCACTGAGAAAGCTACGATTGAACACCCATTAAAAGAGCACGCAGGCCTTTCAATTTTTTTCGTGGTACATTGAGCATTGACCATATGTGATCACGCTTGACTACAAAAATTAAATAAAGTTGTAATGATGGAATGGACAACAATGAAATACCCACAGCAGAATTAGTACTTTCATCAAGACACGCAGCGGACACAACATGATTATTTGCCGTTTTATTTTGGTGGGAAACGTGCTCGTGTCAACGTTAATTATATTAAATCCATTGTGTTTATCTGCACATGTTGATGAATGAGTTCCAATAATTTTAAAACAAGTCAAGACATGTCCTACCTGATACTGAATTTTAAAAAGTAAAATCCAGGAAACGAATGAGATTTTAAAAAAAAAACAAGGTAAAGATGCACAGAGCCAGAAGTAAATTAAAGTCCCAGAGAAAAGTTTCGCATACCGACATTCAATGTAATAGTTTTTATGCTAGAAGCTGTGACGGTATTGTCTCCCTAGCATCCCTTGCTGTGCTGAGGAGAAGGGATGCGTAGATGCCAGAGCTCTCCAGTGTTTGGAGTTTTGTGCACTGCTCCATCTCCTTCCTTGTAGATAAATTCTGGATTCACCATTCTGGTTTCACCAGATGTAGCAGACAGAACAATCTTTAATATATTGTCGAATGTTGCGTTGCATGCATGCTCGGCTAGCAGTTCGAGGGAAACATGCATAACTAAGGCGCGTGCACTTCAATGGGGTTGTAAATGGGGTTTATGCATTTGCTGTATCAGGAGGATGCGAATTGGGAGTGAGATAACCAATTTTCTCTTGTTCCCGACCTGTCTGTATATTAAACCAACGCTCCGCAACCTTTTACGCTTCGCGGCACAAATAAAGCGTCTTTCGAAATTCCACGGCACACTAGAGTATTTAAATAGGTGGGTATAGTAAATATTGAAAAATTCGATGCAATCATTAAACAACGCTCTCTAATTTGTTTGTAATGAATTGCTGGATGATGATTACTTAACTCATTATTTGTAAATCTGTACGTGTGAGATTATGTCGTAATATGTTATCATAACATATAATTTTATATACCATTCTATGGTGTATTCTGCCTGTGGTCACGGCACACCAGCAGTATACTGTCTGTAGTCACGGCACACCAGGCACACACTGGTTGCACACCAGTATGCCGTGGTACACCCGTGGCGGAGCACTGTATTAAACCATTCTCCCTATAATAGGCTCCCTGCGGAGAATATGAGTAGTTGCTATGCAACTTGTCAAAACAGGGCTTTAGGGTTGTGTCACCCTTTGGGCCTTCTTCGTTCCGATATGTTCAGGCTGAATAGAGATGAAAGCTCTGGGGCCGCGTGTTTTAGGTTCTCTCTCTTTTGCATCGACCTGGGGTTTTGTGAGGGGTTCCCTAGGAAGATATTTTTCCTCCATAAAATCAGAGGATTTACTTAATCATCTAAAACTGCGGTTTTAATTTGTCCCTTAATAAAACGTGTTGAAACTTTAACTGCCGCTCAGGAAGAATCATTGGTGCAATATTCTTCAAGGACCCTTACAGTTTTACCAGCATTGGTGGGTCTTCACAGAAGATAGCGAGATTAGAGCTTCGAATTCACGCCCCATGTCATTAAGGTAGTACACTGTTTGGGTTGGTTTGGTTTTAAGGACAATTTTCACTGCACACGAACAACTCCATCAGTGCTCCGATCACCTCCCTTAGATCACACAGGAAGATCTCAGCACACTGCACGAACTCCGTAGTACCGGCGAGAATCCTAATGTATGTTTATAGGAATCACACATTCTATAATATATTTGTAGTTAGTAGGTTTATAACTTTTAAATGTTGCCAGGGCAGCTGCCTTATGTCCTACGCTTTACGATTTCCAATTCATTCATTCATTCATAACCCTCCACTAACAAAGGAGCATAGGCCTTCAACAAACACATGCCAAGTCCTCCTGTCACGTGCCATCATCTCAAGTTCTTTCCATGTTCTCCTCATCATTTTCACCTCTGTTTCCAACTCTCTTCTCCACGTACTTCTTGGTCTTCCTCTGCCTCTCTTGCCCTGGGGGTTCCAGAACAAGGACTGCCTTGTAATGCTATCAACAGGATTTCCAATTGCCGAGGGATTTTTTATGTGCGCAACTTGCACACGGGTTATCCTATTATTTTCGCCCATATCCGAGGAGGCTAGGCATCCGATCTCACGACTAAAATGAGCTTATACAGCTTCTAGCAGGTGCTATAAAGCAGCAAATTTTAACGCATACAAACTCAGCCAAATACTACTCAATTATTCTGGACTGCACACCTGATGTTAGTCGTATATAACAAACGACAATGATTGTACTTGTTTTTGTGTGATAAAACCATCAGATAGTGAGATGTCTGAGCCTGAGGTTATCATAAAAGAACATTTCTTGGGATTTGTTTCACTAAAGTATACTACAGGTGCCTTTATGACAGGAACTCTACTTGGGCAGCTTGAGCAAATGGGATTACCAATTGAGAATCTGTGTTTTTACGGTTATGATAATGGCAGGAACATGAAAGGCAAAGAAAATGGCATACACAAGAGAGTCCCGGACATAAACCTACATACCTTTTTGTGCCCTGCAATGCGCACTCTTAGTAGAATGGTCTGAGTGGCTAAGAAGTATGGCGTCCGCCGCAAATTCTAAGGGTACCGGGTTCGGTTCTCAGTATAGGGAATATATTTGATGCAAATTGTTTCAAAACCAGTGGTTCCTAATCATGTCATACTCCCCCCTGATCTCCTGGGTCGTGAGATCGGATGACTAAGCCTTCTCGGATAAGGGAGAAGAAATAAGAGGTACCGTGTGCAAGCTGCGCACGTTGAAAATCCCTCGGCAGTTTGAAATCATAAAGGGTGTGCCATACGGCCGCTGCCCTGGCAAACATTTACAAAAATTAGAAAAACCTACCCGCCACAAAAATATTTATAGAATGTGTGATTCCTGTATACACACACTGGGATCCTCGTCGGTGCTAGAAAGTTCGTGCACTATGCTGAGATCCTCCTTGTATGATCTAAGGGAGGAGATTGGAGCAGTTATGGAGTTGTCCGTGTGCAATGAAGATGATCCTTAAAACCAAAACCAAATTAAACTTGGTAGTCAATGATGACGCTATGTGTTGTCTGGTAGCAACTAGTTTGGTTCAAGAAATCTATAATTATTTCTCTGCATCGACACAGCGTTGGCTAATTCTAACTAGCCGTGTATCAGATATATATATATATATATATATATATATATATATATATATATATATATATATATATATATATATATATATATATATATATATATATATATATATATATATATATATATATATATATATATATATATATATATATATATATATATATATATATATATATATATATATATATATATATATATATATATATATATATATATATATATATATATATATATATATATATATATATATATATATATATATATATATATATATATATATATATATATATATATATATATATATATATATATATATATATATATATATATATATATATATATATATATATATATATATATATATATATATATATATATATATATATATATATATATATATATATATATATATATATATATATATATATATATATATATATATATATATATATATATATATATATATATATATAGATATATATATATATATATATATATATATATATATATATATATATATATATATATATATATATATATATATATATGCTTAAATAGAGATCTTGGATGATAAACACAAACCTAAAAAGATCTTGGATGAAACAAACCTAAAAAGTTCATCTGGAAATATTTCCCGAATTGAAGCGAAGCCCCCCTGCTGAGGCAATTTGTAAGTTCAAGTTTGTGTTATCTCTTGTTACATGCTACAACATCCGTTTTGAATTCAATCTTACAAGCACGCAACTACAAAATAAATTCACGGAGGCATATCTGGAGTAATCTTTATATGACCACTAGCTATGCACGATGCTACAATATACAAATGTGGAAGTGAACCTCTGTATGTGAAGCTAATTATACCCTCATTGACTCTTGAAATCATCCATACACTTTCAGGGATGTCCTCTGTGGCGAATCTTGTTGAAAACCCAGCTTTGCACACTAAGCTTGGAGAAGTCACTTCAGCCCCAAACGTGATTCTTTGGCTTTGACCTGGCTGACTGCATGCTGGAGGATCTCACTTTAAACCCAGTTATAGGCAGGGGGGAGCCGAGAAGTGGCTCTGTGCAGGACGTGACAATTCCTTGGGAGACCCCAGAACCAGAGCACAGTATTTTAGCTCTGCATAGTTGGAGAGCTCCCTTGGATGGCGGGGTATGCACAGTATGCAACGCACTCCTTACTCCTAGCTTGGGATCAAATGTGACGATCCTTTAAATGCATGCCAAGCTGGAGAAACTGGAGCCCATGAGTTCAACTGAACACGTTTCAGAATGGCAGAAAAGTCCCAGGAAAAGCCTAGATCTACAGTGTAGATAATACCAAGAAGTCTTCATCGTGGTACTAGCGGCAAAAGAGCCCTAGTTAAACAACAAAAACAACTACAAAATAAGGAAGCTGTTTTAAATTCAACTACAAGCCAAGTGCAAGTGACCTAGAATTATTACGTGGGCTGTAGGTGTGTTGATTGTTTTCAATTAGTTTTGATAGATGCTACTAAGGTTGCAGAGGCGCTATAGATACTACCACACTTTGAGACTAAGCAAATTAGAAAATGGAGACAGAAATGACATTTTGATATGAAGCCCAAGAAGAGGCACCGCAAGAACGAAAACAAAAATTCAAAGTAGGTTTCTACTATGCTGTCTTAGACATGTCCATACAATCTGCTGAAGACAGATTCCCAATTTGGCTTCCTATATGATTGTGACGTATAATGGAAATATAGCTTACAGTATTCGACAGCCTTTCGTGACCTCGTGGCGTTCTATGATTCGTTAGCAAAGTCAAGCATTTGTCTGCCTGCATTGCTCACTTTTAATCCACGCCTCTTTTCCTTGAGACGTAAACAAACGGAAAGTTTACCAACTTCCGCGACTTGCCAGTCATAACGGGGAGCGAACCTGGTTGTTTACCTGAGTTTCTCACGCGAGCTGATCTGTCAATCATCAGATATCAGACAGACGCATGTGGAAACACCGAACCTCTTTGAAGGGAGACGATCGGGCAAAAATATTTTCCCTGAGAATCCTTTGATGTTCGTACATACAGGGAGAGATAAATATTTGATCTCCAGAAGCGGGCTAAATCTAAAGAAACCCATTACCCGGTTTAAGTCTTTGTTGTCGATCTAATACGCTGAAACAGAACGACCGGAAAACCTTTTATCCGGGGGATTTAGGCTTCTGATTTCTCTGCTATGCACAAGTGTGAAAATTAGCATCCTCTGGAGAGCAGATAACCGACATGATATATATATATATATATATATATATATATATATATATATATATATATATATATATATATATATATATATATATATATATATATATATATATATATATATATATATATATATATATATATATATATATATATATATATATATATATATATATACTGTGGCTTCTCAAATCAGTTATCAGTTGTCGCTCAGAATTTTTCTGAGAGTCTAAACACGTAGTCTAGAACCATTGTGAATAGATGTGTTAATAGTTTCGTGGGGATTTCGTTCTGATTTTCTGGTAATATAAATTTGTGCTTAAACATGTTAAAGTTTATCATCTTAAATTCACTGCGATTTTCTAGGTGTTAAAGACCAGTGGAAAATAACGCGTAGCTATTTGTGTACCAGTTGTTCAGTTTAATGATAATTTTACCACCCGCTTTATCACACAGAAAGAGACGTTTTAGTTGACAACTTAATACACTAGGCGCGATTGATAATTGACAGAATAGAATTCAAGTTATATTTTATTTTGTGTAATTTTAGTAAGTGACTGTTGTTTAAATACCATACGACGACCCACCGACGCCGACTCTCTAATAGATATTTAGCGACAGGCGATATTTGTTAAAGTGCGCGTATGAATAATTAAATAATAACTGACCGGATAGGAATAGGCTAGAGACACTGTGTGCTTATATGTAGATATTTTATTAGTAGTAATTTTTTCATAATGTTTCTCTATTCTTAGGCATGACCTGATCAAACGGCGACCAGCGGTCTATATTTTGGTCTATCTTGGTCTATTGTGGTCTACTTTGGTCCTTTTCTCCATTTACTGATTGGATTAATGTTGTCTTCTTTTTTTGGCATACGCATCTCCAAGTTCAGTTGTGAACAGGACCAACCAAAAGAGACAAAGTAACATTTTTAAATAATAAATTTAACTGGACTATAAACACCAGATGTTAATACAGACATTACACGAAAAGAAGAAATCATCACAGCAATCAAAGGGTTAAAGAATGGAACAGCTCCTAGCAATGATAACTTAAATGCTGAGCTATTTAAAACTGACCCTGAGCTAGCAGCAGAACTATTAGAACAACTATTTGCACAAGTCTGGAAAACAGGGACAACACCAACAGAGTGGAACAAAGAAATAATTGTCAAATTGCCCAAGAAGGGAGATCTTGCAGACTGCAATAATTGGAGAGGAATCACTCTTCTCTCAGTTCCCAGCAAAATACTAGGCAGGATAATTATACAGAGAATTTCAAATGCAGTAGACCACAAACTGAGGAAAGAACAAGCAGGATTTAGAAAGAACAGAAGATGTGTAGATCATATATTTACTCTCAGGAACATTATAGAGCAGTGCTCAGAATGGCAAAGACAGCTGTACATTAATTTCGTTGATTTTGAAAAGGCTTTTGACAGTATACAAAGGGACAGTTTATGGAAAATACTGAGGGCTTATGGAATTCCAAGCTGCATAGTGTCAATCATAAAAAGCCTCTATGCCAACTTTACGTGTAGTGTTGGGCAGAGCAACCTAACCTTTGAGGTGAAGACAGGAGTAAGACAGGGATGCCCCTTATAAACCACTCTATTTTTAACAGTCATAGACTGGGTGATGCGCCAGACAACAGAGGGCAGTCCAAGAGGAATAAGATGGACTACATTTTCTACATTGGAAGATCTGGAATACGCAGATGACATTGCACTACTAGCACATTCACATCAACACATCCAGGAAAAAACGGAGGGACTTAATAAGTATAGCCAGCAGGTCGGCTTGAACATCAATTTAAAGAAGTCAGAGGTCATGACGCTCAATGTGAGCAACCCTGAGCCCATATCAGTAAGGAATCAGCAACTGGTACAGACAGACACCTTCACATACCTAGGATGCATAGTAACACCAGACGGCGGGGCAAGCAAAGACATCAACAACAGAATGAACAAAGCAAGAACAGCCTTTTTTAGCCTAAACAACATCTGGAAGTCCTCTCAATACAGCACAGGCACAAAATTAAGATTATATCAGAGCTGTGTGCTTTCTGTGCTTCTCTATGGTGCGGAAAGCTGGAGAGTTACGGTGAAGGAAATGTCGAAATTGTCCTCTTTTCACACAACATGCCTAAGAAAAATTCACCGAATCTTTTGGCCGAATACCATCACCAACCAAGATCTGCTTGCTCGGAGCAAGCAAGAGGACATGCACACCATCATAGCTGGCAGACGCTGGAGCAGGGTTGGCCATGTCCTCAGAAGAGATCCCGATGCCATCACAAGAACAGCTATGCTTTGGACCCCTGAAGGAAAACGAAAGAGAGGCCGACCAAAACAACTTGGCGGAGCACTGGGGAGGCTGAGATGCAAAGAATGAACCAGAGTTGGGGCACTGTACGAAGGATGGCCGCCGACCGAGCAAAGTGGAATAAATTTGTTGTTGCCCTGCGAGACGCCACTAGGCGTGATGGCCACTGACTGCTTTGACGGTGGGCGGCTAAGGATAAAAGAAGAAGAAGATAAACACCAGAACATATTTATTCAATTTTATCTGCCCACTGTGGCGTACTACAAATAACAGTAATATCTGACTTTTGACAGTCGTGGCAGCGGATTTATCCAGCTAGTTACGCTGTTTCAAAATCGGCACTCACCCCAGAGTCAGCCGATAGGATTTATCATTATTATCAAGATTTACAGTTTTTAGCAACCAGATGTTTCCCTACTGTTTACTGTGAACACCAGATCTCAGCGTTTTTTACATTAACTATTCGAGATGATATTTGTCTATCCAGGAATCAACCACCAAATTAGGCGTTCCCCTTATAAAATTGTATTATTGAAAGGAGGGACTGGGGCCAAATTTGGAAGATAAAAACACTGGAAATTATAATTCATGGATTATATATCCAAGAGATTTTCTTCACAAAGAATAGGGTAAGAAGCGTGATTGATTTGCCACGTATGTCAGAGAGAGTGAATATTTTCTTTGTTACAGGAAAAAATTGTATTATCTGAGTCTGCTTAAATCTTGTTTATTTTACTGGATAGTTTTAGTTGGAACTTTGTTCTTTTCTGTACTGTCTATGCTGTAACATAGTGCTAATCTTTAACCTTTGGGGCTATTAACTTGTTGGGTTCTTCTTTTCTTCTCAATAAGGGGGAGGGCACATGTAATCTGCTATTTTTTTCTATGTATGACATTCTGATTTTATTTGATCTTTCTTTAGATATTCGATGTTGTAAAGTTTAAAGATAATAAACAACAAAAGAACTTACCTTTGTGTGTTGGTCAGACCCATACCCAATATACCATAGTTTTTCACGTCTGTGTGTCTTGTTGTCACATAATTGTGTGTGTGTGTGTGTGTGTGTTTTGTTTAACTTATATTTCTAGATATAGGGTGTTGCAAGATCGTCTTATACTAAAAGATAGTCGTATAGATAGGCTGGACTAGAGAAACTACTCATTCCAGAGACAGATCTTCTCCTTAAACTATCCACTCATGAAATCTATTCTCACACCTTTATTTCTCACGTACTATCACCATCCACTCTACTCTCTACTCAGGCGGGACCATAAATATCTTCAAACCTATCTAAATTCACGACAATGATATATATATATATACAAAAAATCGACTGAAGCTATACTTAATTAAGGCCTGCAAGAATTTTAAAAATTCGTAGATGCACAATGGAAACAAAGATATTGATGCTGACGATCTGTGCTGTGAACTTATAGCAATAGCTCGAAGACTTCCAAAAGTCTATGACGCCACGATGAGTACTTCTCTTCATATTAAAATAAAAACTTTTGGACAATGCGCCTAACGTTTCTGTTGTTTTAAGTTTTCGACTCACACTTCCAATGTCAGAGGCAAGTGATGAACGCAGTTTCTCTAAGCTCAAACTTATAATAGCTTAAATACACTCAACAGTGTTGCAAAAGTGACTAGTTGGCTTAGCATCTATATCAACTGAACATGTCCAAGCATTAGCACTGAACCTAAAGAAATTGGTGAGAAAAATGTTCTAAGGAAAAGGCACACAAATTGAGATCTTGATGTTTCTGAAGTTGAAACTTTTAATAATTCCGCCCAGAGCTGAAAATAATTACGTAGTGAATCAGTTAAATAGATTATTCAGAATGGTTTGTGTGCTAAAACATTTTCTTTTCCTTAAAGAAATTGTTGTATTACTTCTTCTTGCAATTTAAAATAAATTTAACCGTTTCAAGTTTTGTGCTTTTCATTTTGTCTACAGGACATCTGTTTTTTTTTTTGTTTTTTTAATTGAAGTTGGCACATTTTTTTTCAGAGAGGGAGGGGAGAGAGAGAGAGAGGGGGGGGGAGAGGCCGATGGAGATACAAGTAGTTAGCCTTCTCTAAGGATCAAAATATTCTGTCACCGAAACTGTTTCATAAGCTCACTTTCTGATACCTACGGAGGACGTAACCAACTCTGCAGGTGGCACCTTTAGCAGGAAACATTCACCAAAGCGTTCACGTACTCTTGCAGCAGTGATTTCTGTTTCAGTTTGTTTAACATAATGAGGTTGCCAACCCAATTCCTACCTCATATTAGTCGCCTCATACGACATGCCTGAGGATGCATAAGCTTTCCTCTTTCTTTGCCTTCTCAGAGATCTCGCTAAACTACATGGTACCATTAATCCGTATTCTATTCGATTTATCTTTACTTGTTTTCTTCCACTCTTCATCGTCATATTTCTTCTTTATTCTTTTCTTCTTGTCTTTCTTATCATCTTCTTCTTCATATACGTTTCTCTCCTTTCTTTTTCTTTATTACAGTTATTTCTGCAGTGTTTTTCGTTTGTTTTTGTTTTCACTTTGCTTGTTTCTATTTTCTCTTCGCATCATATAATTCTTCATCATTCTCTAATTTTTCTTCCTTCTAATCTTCTTATTCTCTTCTTCTTCTTCTACCTCTGCTTCTTCTTCTCCCTCTGCTTCCTTTGTCTTCTGCTTGTTTCTTTATCATCTCTTGCTTTACTTTTCCCATATTTATTTCAACACTTCTTCTTACTGTCTGCTTCCGCTTGTTCTTGTTTCTTCTCTCTTCCATCTTTATTTTTCACTTTCTCCTGCTTCTTCCGGGACGGTAACAAGAGCGCCATCTATTACAAACCGGAAAGAAGCTAACTGTTCCGACAGCCGTCAATGAATTTTTCCTACCACAACTGCCAGACACTGCTAATTTCATGCCTTGTGCCTACCAACAGGAAACAGCTTGAATGATTATAACTTCGTTACTAGAATCGTTTTGCCACTTAATTTTTTTATTTTTATTTTATTGCTTGTTGATTTTGATTTTTTTTTTGGGGGAGGGGAAGGGGGGCGCACTGCAGCTTATGAGTACGCGTGGGTGTAGCAAAATTCAGGCAATTGAATTATGAATGCTCGTGCACCACAGACAGGATTTACATTCCTTCTTCTCTCTTACAATATATTTCACACACATATATTCCGGGCACGGAGATCGTTGTAGTAGAATTAGAAAGAAAAAAACATGTCATAGTAATAGTCATGTTGATGCTGGTGTTGACAATAATGATGACAATGTTGATTATAATCAATAATTATTGATCACTCATTGAAAATGACGTACTCTGTTCTTCATTTGGCTGTTTTATGTCATAAAAAGTTCGAAATGTATTTAAATCTCAGCCTTACTAGTTTAGCTTCCGGATATTAAATGAATAATTATTTGGGGTTTTATTTACACGATTATACTGAATTTTAGGGTCAGTATATAAGAATAACTAGACTTTTCTATTTGGACATTGGACATAATATAATCAACGACCCTATGTCTAAGATGAAAAGATCGCGACACGCCAAAAACGACGTAAACAATTGTATTTAAGAAAAGGAGGTCAGTAAAGATGTTGATTTGGGTAGCTCCAGTAGATCTTTGCGTAAACTAACAGAATACGACTATTGCTATATTAGAAAACTAACAGAATACGACTATTGCTCAATTAGAAAACTAACTGAATACGGCTATTGCTCCATCAGAAAACTAACAGAATGCGACTATTGCTCCATCAGAAAACTAACAGAATACGACAATTGCTCCATCAGAAAAATAACAGGATACGACTATTGCTCCATCAGACAACTTACAGGATACGACTATTACTCCATCAGAAAACTAACAGGATACGACTATTGCTCCATTAGAAAACTAACAAGATACGACTATTGTTCATCAGGCTTATAATCACAAGCGACTACCTTGAAGTTGTGTATAGAGGCTAGAAACTCTTTCATGTAAGACTATTTGCACAGAAGCCACCACCACAAGGCTACGGGAGCTTTTATTCAAGCTTGCTACAAGGGGCCCCTCTTTACTTATGACTTCATGCTCCACAGAAGAAATGATGATAACACATTCTGATCAAATGAAAAATAATAATAGTAATAGTTTATTTATTTTTACATTTTGACACGTGACATATTAAACACAATCTGATTACTCAATTAACGAAAAGCAAATATATCAAATTATTAAACTCTTAAACAGTTCTGTTTGTCTGGAAAATTCGGCACAAACATAATAATAATGCTATCGAAGGAATGGGCAAAAGGTTACAAGAAATTAAAAATAAATAAATGAATAAAAGCTGACATCTTTAAGAGCGTTAGAAGGACAGAAACACATTAAAAAAAAATTTATAACAGGCAATATATTACTTGAGACTCTAATCTCGGACGGTGAACACAGAAGGTGTTCGAATATGAGGTGTGATGATTGTTCGAATCTATGTGACTAATTGGAAAACAAAATATACTGTCTTTTATTTTTTTTGAAGTCTTGTATGTGGAATACAGTGTTTTGTTTGTCTTGCTGACATTTTAAAACAGTAATTCTACCACTGGTTTGATCTTTCAAAGATCTTCAACCTAACAATTTTCCTTCAACTTCGTAACAACGTAATTTTGGCATCAATCGTAAGACTAGAGGAAATGGACGTATGATTAAACCTAAGATTAGCGTGAATGGATGAAGGATTAAACGTAAGACTAGCAGGAATGAACGTATGATCGAAATTAACACTAGCGGGAATGGACGAATGATTAAACGTAAGACTTGCAGGAATGAATGTAGGATTAAACATAAGACTAGCAGGAATGGACGTATGATTGAAAGTAAGACCAGTGGGAATGGACGCATGATCAAACGAACGACTAGCGGGAATGGACATATGATTGAAAGTAAGACTAGCGGGAATGGACGTATGATTAAACGTAAGACTAGCGGGAATGGACTATGATCAAACGTAAGACTAGCAGGAATGGACGTATGAGTGGATAGATCATGCTGTCTACACAACCAGCGCGCAATAGGAACAATCAGCATTTATACCCTTCGACATCTGCTGAGAGAGACGGAGTACTTATGAGTTTGCCCGTAGTGCAAAGATGTCGATTCTTAACAATAATAACAATAAGATCTTCACTTATATAGGTACTGTACTGTTTGTTGCTGTTACCAAAATGTTTCAATAAAGGTTTTTCAATCTTAAAAAAGCCGATGCCGTACTGTTTCAATCTTCCTTTTTTTCTTTCTACATAGACACATCCGCAAAACCTTATCTATCTATCTATCTATCTATCTATCTATCTATCTATCTATCTATCTATCTATCTATCTGTCTGTCTGTCTGTCTGTCTGTCTGTCTGTCTGTCTGTCTGTCTGTCTGTCTGTCTGTCTATCTATCTATCTATCTATCTATCTGTCAGAAGATGAATTTTGGAGCGACATCTTTCCGATCTCTCTTTCACTACGGCAGTAATCAGTTACATTGTTGTACTGATTTTATTTGCGTGATTTTCCATGGTCGCACCTGTTTCTTTCTGTTTGCTATGTAGCAGAGTGTGAAGTATAAAGGAAATATAGATACAGTAGTCTGACAGCCTTTGCTTTCCCATTTAGTGTCTACCATTTGCTAAGCCAAACCACGCAATTTTCTGTCTGTATGACTCACCTTTGAATCCACGCCCTTTTTTCTGGGAACATAACAACAGAGATGTTTACAAACTTTTCGCAACCTGCCAGTATTAACAGGGGAGCGAATCACGTTTGTTTACCTGAATTTCTCACGCGAGCTGATTTGCCAATTATCGGTCATTAGATAGATGCGCGTGGAAATAACGGACTGTTTGAAGAGATACACGGGCGATAATATTTTCCCGACACTCTTTGATGTTTATACGTTCAAGGGGAGGTAAATGTTTGATCTGCGAAAGGGGACGTAATCTAAGAGAGGCTTGTTGCATGGCCAAGTCTTCTGATGTCGGACAGTATCGCTGAGTAGTATGAACGAACAAACCTGTCATCTGCGAAACGCAGTTTCCTGATTTCTCTGCTATGCAGAATGTGTGAATTATAACATCCTCTAGAGATAATAACTCCTGATCTGTATATATACTGCGTTCTCTCCAAATTCAGTTATCAGAGTCGCGCAGAATTTTGGATAATCTAAACGCGTTATTCTAGAACCATTATGGGAGTGTGTTAATAGCATTTCGTGGGGATTGTTCTATTTCTGATCTATGGTAATAGAAATTAGCATTTACGTGATTTAATGTGTTAAGTTTACCATTATAATTCACTGTGATTTCTGGCGTTAAAACTAGTGAAATAAATAACTATTTTTCTTTGCCGCGTTAAAATGATTATTTTATCACCCGCTTCTCACACCAGAAGATACGGTTTAGTGACTGATTAAGTGTAAGCGCGACTATTGTGACATAATAGAATTCGCTTTATATTTCATTGTGTGAAATTATATAAGTGACTAGTGTTAATATCATGTGACAAAACAATAGACGCCGGGCAATCTATAGCTAGTAATGACAGGCGATATTTGTTAAAGTGCGCGTATTGATAAATTAAATAATAATTGACTTTGGACGCTGCTCATTTTCTCACGGGCAATAACGAGGGAGGGTGCATACCCTTTTTCCCGACATGCCATAGCGGAAAACTCACCTGTGGATAGGATAGTAGCATATATTTTTCATAAATGTTCTTTTGTTCCTAATATAGTACCTGATCAAAACCAGCGGCCATCGGTCTTATTCTGATTTTGGGTCTTCGATTTTTGGGCTAGTTCGGTCCT
The DNA here is from genome assembly GCA_024509875.1 of Oreohelix idahoensis. Taxonomy (NCBI): domain Eukaryota; kingdom Metazoa; phylum Mollusca; class Gastropoda; order Stylommatophora; family Oreohelicidae; genus Oreohelix; species Oreohelix idahoensis. The sequence goes on along the minus strand of JAMPIV010009326.1, from coordinate 730,300 downwards.
CTTTCTTCATTCAGTGAAGGATTAATGGTGTCTTCTTCGTGGCTTACAAGTCTCAAGTTCCTTCGTGAACCGGTTGGGCCCAAGAGACAAATAAAACATTTATATTAAATCGTAATTGGACTGTACCGTACCCAGAATTATTCCTTCAATTTTTCCAGCCCACTGGGCATACGAAAGAACATATATTCCTGACGTTTGATAACCGTAGCAACGGAGTGATCCAGAGAACTACGCTGTTTCAAAATCGGCAATCACCATAGAGCCAGCCGATAGGATTTACCATCATCGTCATTTTTACATATTGTAACATTTGGCTTAGCAACTTGTTGCTTCGCAATACTGGAATTATTTTTCTCCTTTTGCAACTGTGAACGTTCAGAGCACGTCTTGCTTCAGTAACTATTCGCGGTGACAACTGTTTCATCCAGGGAAATTAAACCACCAAATTTGGCGTCCACCTTGTAATTATTATTCGATATAGAGGCTGGACTGGGGCCATATTTGGGCAACCCACCTGACAGTATAGGTTCAGGAACTATTGTAATTTTTTCAAGGGATATCAACACCACGAGTGGGTAAGCGAGAGTGTTTGTAGCCACGCATGACAGAGAGAGAGAGAGAGAGAGAGAGAGAGAGAGAGAGAGAGAGAGAGAGAGAGAGAATATTTTCCTTTGTTACAATCATTGTACTAACTTCTTTTTTTTATTTCGCTAAACTTGTGTACTTTACTGAGTAGTAATTTAGTGGGAACTTGTTCTTCACAGTCTATTCTGTAACCTAGTGTTCATCTTTGACCTTTGGGTTATTAACTTCTTTTGGGATCCTTTCTCAACAAGGGGGAGGGCACTTATTCGGTTATTTTCATATGTCTGTAAACATGATTTATTGATTTCTTTATATGTTTTGATGTTGTAAAAGTTTAATGATAATAGATAACAAAAAGAACTTAACTTTGTGTGCTAGTCAGACTCATACCCAATTAACCATAGTCTTTCACGTTTGTGTGTCTTGTTGTAACATAATTGTGTGTGGGTGTGTTTAGTGTAACTTATATTTCATATAGGGAGAGAATGGTTGTCTGATACTAACATATAGTCGTATAGATAGGCTGGACTAGAGAAACTATTTAATCCAGAGACTAATCTTCTCCTTAACTATTCACTCGTGAAATCTATTTCTTACACCTTTATTCTCACATGTTTACCAATATCACATCTGCTCAGATGGGACCATAAATATCTTCTAACCTATCAAAAATTTACGGCACAGAGAGTTTGTGTGTTCAAGCATTTGACACTCCTTGTTGATGATAAACACATCACATTTGCAAGTAGCGGCTGAGGTAATATTGAACGTCAGGCAAGCTGGTAATTCTTGTGTACCAAAGCTTGGCTGCTACAATCGCCAGCGTGTTTGCTTAAATCGCTGACAAAGGCCAGAGTGCGGGACAGATAACGAGATTACCCGTCTGTGAATAGATTACTTTCTGATAAAGTAATAAATTTGTTACATCTGAAACACATTTGTCGTATGAGTTTACAGATGTGTTGGTTAGTTCGCCTGCCAGGGCATTGGATATTTTCATACCATATACGGACATTTACGTTACGTTCAAAATTTTCCATGTCAGGAATATTTTGAACAACCCCGCCCCCTCCCCCCCCCCCCAAACCCCAACCAGTATGTTTGAGATGATTGGAGCTTTTGCCTAGCTTCATAACAAACAGAGCGAGGTAGGACAGTGAATATAACCTGACGCTTCAGTCAGTCAAATTTACTGTGACGATCGCTTGCCAAGACACCAGACTTGCCAGAAGTTAGAATTCAGAATTCCATTTTATCAGACCGGACACCTTTTATTGGAGAATCTTGACGGATTTACCAATCAGCCAGGAAATCTCTATCATTTTAAGTAAGGAAAACCGGAATATCTGAGGAAACTGAGCACGAAGTCAGAGAGGGAACTAAATTTAAATTAACGACCCCAAGTACAGGTGTAAAAAGGCATTGGCTAGTGCCTTAACTTCATTCATCTAAGCAAAAACGTCTGTGAGCCAGGATTGGCGTAAGTTGTCATTTTACATTCTATATTTTCATTACTAACATGTGAACTAATATGTATATATGTGGTAAAGTGGGATGTTATAAATATTTATAGGGGACTTAGTGTACTGACTGAGATCAGCTGTGAAGGTATATATATATCTAATAAGAGTAGTGTATTATATATAACCTTACTTGCTGCCACATATGTATACCTCAGTCAGAATTATTCTGGAATAGTGTGATGACTACGTTATGTGTCTAGGGTATGTGTATGATGAAGTGTAAGTCAAAACACCAACAGACAGATAAACAATTTAATTTATTCCACTACACTTGACAACACTGTGACACTCACATACATAAAACACTCTACAAGGATATCTTAAAGGAGTCACTGATAACTTTTCAAATAACAATATGTATTCATTGCTGTCATGAATGTATATGTGTCCTGATTCAAATACAAAGGAACCAGGAATCACAATCAATTTTAATTACAAGTTATATGTACAGAATTTATTAATATGAATCTTGTAGTGACATCTATTTTTAATAGTATCCTATGTGTGTTAGTTGTGTAGTAGTAATATGAGGTAATACTGGTTTTGTTTTGTTCAAGCTCTGTTGGTATTTGTCATCATGACTTCAATAGTTTGTCTTTATTGGAACTAGTATTGGAGATGTTCTCAGTTCCTGATATTAAAACAATTAAATTCCCCTCTTAATGTTATTTTTACAAGGTCATTTTAAGATGGGGTACATAATGTTGAGCTCAGCTGGCCACATCAGCTTATCTTGCGTGATGGCGGCAGGAAAAGACTCCTCTGCTCGATTTCTCCCCTGTGCTCTGGAGACACCTCACTGATAGCTAAATGGACCAAGGAGTATGCTGTCCGACTCTGGATTCAGCAAAGCTCTGACCAGGTGCTGCTCAATAACTGTAAGACCACGGTCCCTGAAAACAAGAAGGATGTACCTTCTACTTCACAACTATGTCATGAAATATTCTAATCCACATATATAAATTATTAGGTAAATATGAAGCCTAACAAATAAAATTAATAAAGAGAAGAGCAATGGTAAAATGACAGTGCTGTCACAAGGAATGTACTCGAAATCCCCCTTGTTTTCTGCTTCGTCTGCAAATTGTAACGCTTTCACGTTGATATAAAAGCTTACTGTATTATTACCCGCCTTCTTCAATGAAACGTGTGCTGTATTTCTTGGAAAAGCATTGAGAGGCCCTGCGTAATGACCTAAATTAATCCTAACATTAATTATATTACGTTACCAAAACGAACGAACAGATGGACAAAAGGATAGCGAGAGGGGAGGGCTGAAAATCAGGAACGCATGCAACACGCGACGCGCGATATACAAATGCTGGCATCACGCGTGTAAGTCTACAAGCACTAACTTTTTCAGACGGACAGTGATAAAATACACTACCCTTTCCCAGAGTTAGGTTTATAAATCATAACAGACTCTTATTAGAAAAGACAAACATTAGATGGGTTTACGTTTGAAGTACACATAAACAGTACCAGACAGCATATCTTCGAAACAGGATGGGTAGAAGAAATTTGCATATTTTTGAACAGCTGCCACGTAGCTCCTTTAAATTAGTATTTTTGGGTTCCTTAGGGCTTGCTGACAAATAATATGTAAAACGTTACGCAAATAGTCCAGGAATTAATAAATTATACCCAAAATAAAATATTGGGGGTGCATGACAGCAGCCCTACCAAAATCCATATCTCGGGCTCATGGGAGACGGGAAAAGATTTTTTTTTCGAAAACGTTGCTCATTGAGCCAGAATGCCTGCAGCTTTGGGGAGGTGTGGACGTGACAGTGCGAGACCACTTTGTTTTTAAAAGGCAGTAATGGCAACTTCATTAAATTCACGCTAGCGTTTAAGCCATGTGCGATGCGTTGAAAGCCATTCTTTCTGCATTGTGTGCACCAATTGCGTTGATTGCGTGGCGTGTATTGATAAGCATATGGGGAGGTTTGTGGGACGGAGAGGAGTTTGCTTTTTGCCCAACATCATGGTAAGTGTCGGGGAAAGGTGTGTCATCATTTCCGTGGAGGCACATACTAATGGTACAGTGGCTTGATTCTTATTCGGCTATGCTACCTTCTATAATTTAATGGATATTGTGAGATGGTGGGATTTGCGCGACAAGACGTTTGTGCCTGTATGGGATCGATGGGGATGTGTTGGTGTCAGCAGGGGGTCCTGGGGTGAGGTGGGTGGTGAGGGCCTGTTACATTTTACCGTTCCCAATCGTCATAAAAACCCTGACAAAATGCTGCACCCAATAAATTAGGGCGGGTATAATGGGGGACATCTCCCCGGGATGAAACCTTGGGCTGGGATGGGAATGTTTATGGTAACAGGTGGGGGTATGCCGTATAGTTAGCCATATGCTCCACTCGGGGGGTACGAGCTGGTTTGTTCAGGAAGCACGAAACAAGTTTTTGTTACCTAGGTTTTAGTTTTGCATGTAAATTTTACCGTTTACGGGGGGCTAATCGGTAAAGAGGGGCAAAGGGGCAGTATGGCGGGGGGCGGGGGGGGCTTGGGGGTGCCCGGGCCTTATGGTTTTAGACCTAATGAGGGGTGCGGGGACCGGGTGTTGAATGGGGGCCATCAGGGGGCTTGGCGCTGCGTAGTTCTAACAACTAGGACAGACTGGTGCAGTGTTTGTAGGGGGGTTAACCAAGAGACAGTTCATTAGGGTCGTGTGTACTAGGTCCGGACAGGCTCAGCTCAATGGGTCCACCCATCCTCCTCCCCCCCATCGTTGGCCACCTACGAGGCACTTACCTCGGCAGGGGTGGTCAGGGCAAGCTTGGAATTTGTTTGAGGGCAAAGTCAGATACATTATAGGGAATCCTAACTGTGCCAAATAAGCGTAGCTTTAATGGAGAATACTAAGTGCGGGCCTCGTTATTTTTTAAGGAAACACCGTTCTAATTTTTTTATAGGGAACTTACCCTTGATACAGGCAGGTATTTCGAGGTGGTGCTGATCCGGTTGCCTAATAACCTTGTTCACACCCACTAACCCGTTCAGGGTAGAATCCCTGACCCTAAGAACATGGATCTTGTTAAATCCTTTGCTCACTAGATTGTTGTGGAAGGTACTCACCATGAACTGTCACCCTCCACACGAGATCGGTTTCTTTCTGAGCCCCTGAGTGTAACCGTACTTGAACTTGGATGGGGAAGTCCGGTGGTGTGGTGGGCCAGATTCGAATTTACGTTTGGGCGGGGGCGTGGTACTATGCCTGGTGACTCCCGAAGGAACCGAATCATAAATTGGGTAAGCGGCCTACGTCTGCGTGATAATCTGACGAGGGGGACCTCACACGGCGTTGATCGACAGCTAGGTTCATTTATGGGCCTCTCTTCCGGGGCTTGTAAAACAATCTGGTAGGTGTGTCTGTGTGCTTGTTGGTGTGTTGTGTCGTGTGGTCAGGTGTACTGGTTGGGGAGGAGGGTTGTGGTGGTTCGTTGGGGGTTGGGGGGGGTCCTGTGGGGGTAGGTGGGGGGGGGGTGGGTCTGTTGGGGTGGGGGGTTGGGGTCCGGGGGGGTGGGTTGGAATATGGGTGGGAAGGACGTTACGGGGGTGCAGGCGGTCCATGGGATGTGGCGATTGGGTGGTGGTGGGGGGGGTGGTTGGGCTTTGTGGGGTTGGTGTGGGGTTGGGGGATGGTTGGTTGTTACCGGGGGTTGGATGTTCCAGTGGTTTGGTACTGTCGTGTTGGTCTGGCTGGTATATATTACGACTTGATATTGGGTGTTGTTTTTGTGGTCACGTGGGGGGGGCAGAGGGTGGAGTGAGGTGGGTGACGCGTTTGGGTGATTGTAGGTTAGATCAAGTGTAACACATATTGGCGGGGGTTGTGCTCAGTTCTTCCTGTGCGGATGGTTGTCCTTTTGTGGGGTTTCATTGATAGGTTGTGGGACGTGGGCGTGTGTTAGGTTGGGTTATGTGGGGTTGGCACCGGGGGTTTTGGGTTTGGGATTTGTTGTGTTTGGTTGGTGGTTGAGGGGCCAAAAGGAGGGGTGTGTCATTGGTATCGGGTAGATGGGATACCGGGGGTTGAAGGGCCTGAGGGGGTTGTTTGGGGCGTCGTGGGGGGGGGGGGGGGGGTACTTCTTGGATGTTTGAGTGTCGCTTTGGTGGTTGCGATTGACGGTTAGCCCTTGGTAGTGGGTACTGTAGATTGTTAATAGATGATTCTTTTTACGCTTCCCCCATTCTGTTTAGATGGCCCCGCTGTACTTCTGGATGACATGTACTTTATGGTTTTAACGGGCCTAAAAGTTCTGTTCTATTAGGGTTATAGTAGGTTGTCTGTTGGGGTGGGCTTGTACGGAGGCCGGGTTAGGGGTCGGGTATACGTGGTGTTGGTTGGGCTTTGTTGTGGAATCTTGTTGAGGTGGGGTTTGGGGGGGGGGGGGAGTGTGGGGGGGCATACTGGGGTCTTAGGGGGGAGGGGTGAGGGAGTTTGGGTGCGGGGTTTACTAGGGGGCGGGTTTTGTGTTTGGTATTGGCCTTTTTGGCGGTGGTGTTGTTTGGGGTCCTCTTTTTTTTTTACTGGTTTTTTTCTTGTTTGTGTTTGGTGTGCGTGGGTAGGTGGTGTATAATTAGTAAATACTTGTGTTGGGGTGGGGTTTTTGTTTTTTTGTATGGGTGGTTTGGGGTTTTGGGGGGGTGGGTGGTTTTGGGGGTTGGTGGTTTTGGGGTTGGTGGTTTTTTTTGTTTGGGGTTGGTGGTTTTATGTTTGTTGTTTGGTGGTGGGGGGGGGGGGTTTGGTTTTTTAAATGAGGCGTTTTGGTGGGTAAATGAAATGTTTGATGGAGGGATGTTTGGTGTTGTAGAAGTTGGCAGACGGGGGAGAGAACGGGAGAGGGTGGTGGTACTATGTGGACTGTGTAAGCATTTGACGGTTATGGTAGATCATGTTTCGAGCATGAGCTGTGAGGAATTTTGTGCAGTGTGGGGGAGGGGGGTGAGGTGGTTTGGATTTTTTGCCGTGGGGGCTTGGAACGCCCGGGGGGCGATGGGTTTTTTTGGGGTAAGGGCTTTTTTGTTAGGGGGGGGAGGCCCCGCTTGGATCGAAGTGGGGTTTTCGAGTTGGTCGGGGGGGTTATGTGGGGAGGTTTAGTGGGGGTTGGGGGGGTATGTCGGGTTTGGGTGGTATGTTTGGTGGTTGGGGGGGCGTATAATGGAGGAGTGGCGGTGGGGGGGGGGTGTTGGGGAGTGTGGTTGGGTTATTGATATGAGTCGCTATTGAGGTGTCGTGGATTAGTTTTTGATGGGAGAAGAAAGGACAGTATTGGTGTGTATTGAGTTTTTGTGGGGTGTTCTTATTAGAAGGTTTGGTGACGGATTTTTAGAATGCGGTGCTCGGAGGGCGGAGTGTTGGGTGTAGTGGGGGGTCCGTGCCTGGTTTTGTAACACAATCGGCACGCCGCGTGATTCACGCTTGGGTGGGTGGGTCGAAGGGAGTATAAAATATTAGATGCGGATAGGCCGAAAAGGGAGAATGGGACTATGTCATGTATGTTGTGTTGACTTTGGTGTGTGAAGTGAGCGTTTGTCTGGTGGTTGTTTGTTTGTAGTTTGGAGTAGGGTCAGGTGTGGATGTATTTAGGATATTTTTTTTTTAATATGTTTTGGTGTTGTTTGCTAAAAGTTTTTTTTTTGGGTAGGGGGGCGCTGTGTGGTGATGTCGAGAGGACCACGGTTGGAGTTTGGGGGTTAGCGTGCGTGGGGAGGTGGTGATTTGGGGTCGTAGAATGTGATGGTGGGTCTGGTTTATTGAAGGTGTAGGAGGGGGTTTGTGGGTGTTTGGTGGGGGGGTGGGGTGTTTTTTTATCTTTGTTGTATAGTTGGGCGGGCTTTTTTAGGCTTGATAATGGGGGGTAGGGATCGTGGACTGGGTGGGTGTTTGGGTTGAGGGTTTGTGACGTGAGTTTGCTGGGTTGGTTTTTGAGTTGGCTTGTGTATTTTGGGTTGTAAAATTTTTGAGTGGTGGTTTGAGTTGGATTGTTGGGGTGATAGGGGTTGTGGGGGGTTTTTGTGAGGGGTGGGTGTGTGTGAGGTGGGCGTGATGTAATGTTGGGGGGTGAGGTGGTGGTTGGTGTTGTGCGAGTGGTGGTGTGGGTGGTGGGTGGTTGTGTGGTGTGGGTTGGGTGGCCTTGGTTGGGGTATGTTGGTATGGTGAGGGGATGTGGTAGATTGGGACAATCACTGGACCCGTACCCCATGTGGGTGGTTGATTTGGGGTAAGGGGTGGGTGTAAGGGCGTGGTGGGTGTGGTAGGGTTAAGGTTTGGTGTGTTGAGGATGTGGGGTGTGGGTTGGTACATAGTGGAGGGTGGGGGGAGTTGGTGGTGAGGGTAATGGTGTATGTGGTGTGGATGTGGGTAAAGTTGCGTGGGGATCTGGGATGTGTGTAGGTGGGATGGTGGGTGTGATGCTGGGGGTAGGGGTGTATGTGGGTGGGGTGGTGGGGGTGGGTTGGTCTGTGTGGTGGGTATACATGGGGGGGTTGAACGTAAACATAAATCCCCATTCTAGGTGGTCCGGTACGCTAATCTGGGGGGGTACAAAAGGTACGCACAAAATAACACCCACGGGTGTTGCTCTAGGAATACACAATCATCATGAACGGGGATGGGAAAGTGGATTTTAGTGGGTTGGTGTGGTAGTTGGGTGGATGTGGGGGTGTGTGGTTTGGGGTGCTCGGGGAGGGGTTTGAGATCGTTATCCTATGGGACGTAATTAGAATTGCTCTATTGCTCTGAACTAGTATCGCAAGATGGGGAGACTTTGGGTGTGTGGGTGGTTTTGCAGATGTCCAGCTTCACATTTGGTTTTGGGGACTGGGAGGGTGGGTGACAGCAGTCATCGTGTATTTGGCGTTGGTCACACTGTGGGTGGTTGCACTCCTGAATTGCACAATAGGGAAGGACATCCAAGTTCATGATAGTCATATAGTCAGAGTATGTGCAAGGGGCGAGTGTATAGGTGGGGAGTAAGTGTGTATTGAGGTGGGTTGGGTGTGGGTTGGTGATCAGGGGTGAGTGGAGGTGTGTGGGAGTAGATAAAGGTAATTAGCTTTCCACTAGGGCTCGATTATAAGTAGTGTGCAGTCACTGGGTTGGTAAAGGAGTGATGTGATGAGAGTCTGTTATAGTTTGGTGGTTTTATTATTTTTGTTGTTTTGTTTATTGGGTGGGTATGGGGTTTTTGTTGTTTTGCCACAGGTTCGTGTGTGATGATTTGTGTGCGATTGGGGTATGACATCTACACAGTATTGTTAGATTAAGTGTTTGTATATTTTTTTGTATTGAAATTTTTTTTTTTATTATTTACTTACATTTATTTTTTTTTTTTAATATTTATTACTCATGGATTTTGAATTGGAGTTTTTAATTGTTTTGTTGTAGTTAGGTTTGCTATTGTTAGTTTTGTGCTAATATGAGTAATGCCCATTGTTATCGGAATTATTATGTCTATGTTCATATTATTGGCAGATTTTATTTATTAGGGGGATAGATATATGTAGGATTTTTAGATTTTTTTAGTTCTTTTTTAATTTGTGACATGAGGTGACGTTTAAAATTTTTGTTTTTTTTTTGCCATTAATTTTCGATCTGCTGCGGTTCAATTTTCGATTTTTTAATTTAGTTTCAGGATATTTTATTTGTTTGTGCAATTTATTAATTAATAATTATTCTCGACGGAATTTATAAATTTTTTTCGTATATTTTTATGATATATGGTTTATGATTAGCCTAATTTTTAGGGTTTGAGGCTTATTTTAAAATATAATGATTTTTGTTTTATTTATATTCAAATATTTTTGGATAAAATTAGGCTGAGACCTAAGAGGTATTTTTGCAAGATTGAGGCTGAAGAATTATTTTTAAGAAATTTGGAGCAGGCAGAAAGAGAAGACAAAACGATTGGCTGCAGAAAGGGAAGAGAAGAAATTAGCTGCAGAAAGGGAAGAGAAGAAATTAGCTGCAGAAAGGGAAGAGAGGAAATTAGCTGCAGAAAGGGAAGCAGAAGATAAAAGATTACAAAGGGAACATGAATTACGACTAAGGGAGTTTGAGTTTCAAGGCCATGCTCCTGAAAATGGTGCCAGTCCCTTTGCCTCTGATGCTACGGTTACGCAGGGAGCCTCAATCTCAGCTATGAATTTTCATTTAGATCATTTTGTTGAGAAAGACGATGATATTGAGAGCTATCTAAATAGGTATGAACTATTAGCTACCACGTATGGGTTAGAGAGAGAAAGGTGGAGCTTAAAGTTATCTCAGGGACTTCGTGGGGGCAGCTTATGAAGTTTTTGCAAAAATGAGCAGAGGTGATCAGGAAAATTATGACATGCTAAAGCAGGCTCTTTTGTTAAGGTATGAAAAGAATGCAGAGTTTTACAGGAAAAAATTTAGGAATGCTAAACTACTGTCAGGTGAAACCTATCACCAGTTCTCTGCACGATAGAGACATACTTGGAGAAATGGACTTCTCTGGGGAAAACCCAAGATCTTAAGGAAATGGTCCTTATAGAGCAACTAAGAGAGTCCATGGCTCCAGACCTGAGAAAGTTTCTCATGGAACAAGGTGCAGAGAGGCTGGGTGAGTTGCTAAATGTTGCTGAAAGGTATCAAGCAGCTCAAGCAGAGGTAACAGGTAATAAAAAGAAACAGGTGGACAACTTTAGGGCACCACAGAACTTTAATAAATTTGATCCTAAGGATCAAAATAAAGGTAAGCACCAATTTGATAGGCCACGGTATGAACATAAAAATAAATTCCCACAATTCGATGAAAGGAAATATGATGAAAGAAAATCTTTCAACCAAGGAAAAAGGTGGTGTAAGAATTGTCAGATGGACAATCATGACACTGACCGTTGCAGAAGGAAACCTGTGTATATGGCAACCCTTCAGGTCAGGTCGACCTCAAGACAGGAGGAGGATATTATGTTGGATACCACTCCAGAAGAGATGAGGAAGGCACAGGCTGGGGATAAAACACTCAAGCCTTGTTTCAGAAAATTGTCAACTTGTCATACAACTCCAGGCAAGGGAGATTTTTACATGAAAAACAAGTTGATGTATAGGAAGACTGGAACTAGATCCAATGGTCACGGACAGCTGGTTCTTCCAAAAAGATATAGGACAGAATTAATAAGGAGCCTACATGTGAAACCAGATGGGGACCATGAGAAAATAGGTACCATCATTCAAAAGGTGGCTCACAATTATTATTGGCCCAAAGCAAGATGGGACATTGAGAATTTTGTAGAAAGGTGTAGCATAGCACATGAGGGACACCCACAAGTGGGAACATGGATCAGGACCTGGACACGCCATGGGGCAAAATCAGGCCTGACAATAAAAGGAAAAATAGATTTGATAAAGTGGACCAAATGGAATGGGAAGCCCCTTTTCACGGACAAGCTTCACTTAACTGTTTTACAATGGCCACTATGCGGAGAGTGCAAAAAGATGTCTTACCCCAGGATAAGCCGAAAATCCCTCAATCGGACTTAAACAAACTGGAGGAAGAGGATGTAGGGAGGAAATCTCTCATCAAGAATTTTAAGAGGGGAGACAGCCCAAAAGAAAAATTGGTAGCGGTCGTTTTGTGAATGATAATTCTGGGAGGAAAAATCATCACTATAAAGCTTCAAGTGGAAGAGACCATACCGGTGCATGGACAAATAGGTCCACACAATTAAAGGTCCATATGTAGCTTTGTTAAGAACGTGGACTGATGAAAAGGCAGAGGAAAACATTACATCTTCATACCAATATGTGAATGAGCTGACCACTCGGTTGAAAACTGGCTGGAAACTTGCCAATGAAAATTTGAAACAAGCCAGGAAGAAACATGCTGCCTATTATAACAGGAAGGCGAAAGACAGAAATTTGGCTGTGGGAGAGAAAGTACTGCTTCTTTTGCCTGGGAGTCAGAATAAGTTACAAATTGGATGGCAGGGTCCATATACAGTTCTAGAGAAGGTGTCTAGAACAAATTATAAGATAGATAAGAAGGGGAAAGAAAAAATCTATCATGTGAATCTCCTGAAGAAATATTTGGAAAGAGAACATCAGGAAGAGACACACTTGTTGACCTTGTCCATCGCCATGGAGATGAAAAAGGAACCACTTTCATCATTTGAATATCCATTACACCCCTGTGAGACAGCAGCACAGGTGAAAATCAGTACACATTTAACGAAAACTCAGAAAGAGAGAGTGCAACAGGTTCTAAATAATCATGCAGAGGTGTTAACAGACCGACCAGGGCATACAAACCTATTGGAATATGATATGAAACTCATAGACTCCACACCTGTCTGTATGAAACCATATTCGATTCCGTTTGCTAAGGAAAAAGCTTTGAAGGAAGAGATAGACTATCTATTGAAGGAAGGAATTATTTCGCACAGTGAGTCTTCGTATGGTTCCGGGGTGGTACTCTTAAGGAAGCCCTCTGGAGAACATAGACTCTGTATAGATTACAGGAGACTGAATGCTATTACAGAAGGACAGGTGGATCCATTGCCGGATACAAATCAGCTGTTTGCCAGACTAAATAAAGCTAAATATTTCTCAAAAGTGGATCTGAGTAAAGGATACTATCAGATTCCAGTAAAGCCTGAGGTTAGACCATACCTAGCTTTTAGTACCTCAGAAGGACACTATGAGTTTAATAGATTGCCATTTGGATTGAAGAATGCGCCTAGTGTCTTCTCTAGAATGATGAGAAAATTATTGGATCCTCTGAATAATCCCTGTATAACAAATTTTATGGATGATATCCTTATAGCAACAGAAACATTTGAGGAACACATTGACTCTCTGAACATGCTGTTTGATCGACTTAGGGAGGCAAATTTAACAGCCCGACCAACCAAATGTTGCGTTGGATGTAAAGAATTGGAATTTTGGGACACACAGTTTATCAGGGAAACATGACCCCTGACCCAAAGAATTTAGAGAAACTACAGAAAGCCCCGAGACCACAAACCAAGAAGGACGTGAGATCCTTTGTCTCATTATGTGGTTTCTACCAGAAGTATATCAAAAACTTTAATTCCATATGTGCACCTTTAACGGAATTGACACGTAAAGGACTTCCAGATCGCATTACATGGACACCACAATGTGAAATGACTTACCAAGAATTGAAGGAAAAGCTCACAAGTAAACCCATTTTGAAATTACCTGACTTAAGTCAAGAATTCATAGTAAGGACGGATGCAAGTAATATTGGGTTAGGTGCAACTTTACTACAGAAATCAGATGCATTGGATGGGGAATTAAGCCCAGTGGCATATGCTAGCAGAAAGTTGAATAAAGCTGAAATCAACTACTCAACTAGCGAAAAAGAATGTCTTGCAGTAATATGGGCAATAAAGAAATTCAATATTTATCTATATGGGAAGGCATTTAAGTTGCAAACTGACCACAAACCTTTATCGTTTTTAGCACAGGCTAAGCATGAGAACTCTAGGTTACTCCGATGGTCTTTGCTTCTGGCTCCATATAATTTTAGCATTGAATATATATCTGGAAAAACCAATCTGGGAGCGGATTTTTTTTAAGCCGCCATCCGTGTGATGAGAATCACCGTAAACCCCAGAAATAATAATAAATTTCTCTATGTGTATATAGAATAAAGGACTGACATATAATGTCTGTTTTAAGAGGGGATGTGTCATGAAATATTCTAATCCACATATATAAATTATTAGGTAAATATGAAGCCTAACAAATAAAATTAATAAAGAGAAGAGCAATGGTAAAAATAACAGTGCTGTCACAAAGAATGTACTCGAAATCCCCCTTGTTTTCTGCTTCGTCTGCAAATTGTAACGCTTTCACGTTGATATAAAAGCTTACTGTATTATTACCCGCCTTCTTCAATGAAACGTGTGCTGCATTTCTAAGAAAAACATTGAGAGGTACTGCGTAATGACCTAAATTAATCCTAACATTAATTATATTACGTTACCAAAACGAACGAACAGATGGACAAAAGGATAGCGAGAGGGGAGGGCTGAAAATCAGGAACGCATGCAACACGCGACGCGCGATATACAAATGCTGGCATCACGCGTGTAAGTCTACAAGCACTAACTTTTTCAGACGGACAGTGATAAAATACACTACCCTTTCCCAGAGTTAGGTTTATAAATCATAACAAACTCTTATTAGAAAAGACAACATTAGATGGGTTTACGTTTGAACACATAACAGTACCCAGACAGCACATCTTCGAAACAGGAGGTAGAAGAAATTGCATATTTTGAACGCAGCCACGTAGCTCCTTTAAATTAGTATTTTTGGGTTCCTTAGGGCTTGCTGACAAATAATATGTAAAACGTTACGCCAATAGTCCAGGAATTAATAAATTATACCCAAAATAAAATATTGGGGGTGCCTGACAGCATAAAATCATTTCTGCTCATAAGATTTTTTTTTAACGTGTTTGAAAAAAATTTACGTTACAGAAATAGCCTACCATGTAAACTTCAAATTGATTGGAGCGCAACAAATGAAAGCCTAACCACGATTGGTCGGGCTATAAATACTATCTTGGTTGTTAGGGGAGACGGGAAAAGATAACATTTTTTCAAACACTTGTCGAAACGTGGCTCATTGGCCAGTCTCGCTGATATACACACTTGGGAGCGTTAGTTCGAAACCACTTGTTTAAATACACTTGATAAAGCATCAGTGCGTTGAAGCCAGCATATATTTGGCTCAATAAAAGCCTGGAAGATAAGCAGATGGAAATTTGTGCCAGTTTGTGCCAGAATTCATTGCTAATCAACGTATCTGTGTTATTCGTATGAATTGTGGTAAGCTTGAACCATTTAATATCTTTTAATGAAAATTGAATGTGAATTGTTGATTTATGCCTGTATATATATGTGTAGTTCAGTGGCAAACGTGAGGTAAAGCCTAAAATGCTCCAGCCTGAACAGAGGGTGTCGGAGAGAAGTAAAACGGCATGGAATGGCCAAACAGTACACTGACACCTGGATGATTGACTAGAAAGAAATAATGCTGGAAGTGCAGAGGCGTAGTAACCATTAAGAAGGGTAATACTGGTATAAAGTATTTCAGATGAAGCTGACTGTTGGCCTAACGCTCTGAACGCAATGTTTGTGCTGTATTGTGATCAGTGTAAAAGAGAATATAAATTAGTTATGAAGTAGAAGGTACATCCTTCTTGATTTCAGGGACAGTGGTCTTGATGGTACTGAGCAGCATCTGGTCAGAGATTTGCTGAATCCAGTGTCGGACAGCATACTCCTTGGTCTTTTTAGCTATCAGTGAGGTGTCTCCTGAGCCCAGAGGAGAATTCGAGCAGAGGAGTCCTCTCCTGCCGCCATCACTCAAGATAAGCAGAGTTGGCCAGCTGAGCTCAACATTATGTCCCCTCATCTTGAAATAACTTTATAAAAAATACTATTCAGAGGGGAATTTACTTGTCTTAAAATCAGGAACTGTGAACATCTCCAATACTGGTCCCTAAAGACAAACTATTGAAGTCATGATGACAAATACCAACAGAGCTTGAACAAAACAAAACCAGTATTACCTCATTTTACTACTACACAACTGACACACATAGAACATTTGTAATAATATATGTCACTACAATATTCATATTAAATACATTCTGTACATAACTTGTAATTTAAATTGATTGTGATTCCTGGTTCCCTTGTAGTTGAATCAGGACACATATTCATTCATGCTAGTAATGAATACATATTGTTATTTGAACCGTTACGAGTGACTTCTTTAAGCTATTCTCATAGAGTGTTATATGTATGTGAGTGTCACAGTGTTGTTAAGAGTAGTGGATTAAATTAAATTGTTTATCTGTCTGTTGTTGTGACTTACACTTCACCATACTCATACCCTAGACACATAACGTAGCATCACACTATTCCAGAATAATTCTGACTGAGATAAGAGATATGTGGTAGCAAGTAAGGTTATCTATAATACACTACTTTTAATAGATATAGATACCTTCACAGCTGATCTCAGTCAGTACACTAAGTCCCCTATAAATATTTATAACATCCCACTTCACCACAAACTAATTGATACTCTAGTTCTACAATGAGCACAATACATCACAAACATTGAGTTCAGAGCGTTAGGCAAACTGTCAGCCTCATCTGAAATACTTTATACCAGTATTTCCCTCCCTAATGGTTACTACGCCTCTGCAATTCCAGCATTAATTTCTGTCTAACCCATAATCTAGGTGTCAGTGTACTGTTTGGCCATTCCATGCAGTTTTACTTTCCTCCGACACCTTCTGTTCAGGCTGGAGCATTATAGGCTTTACATCATGTTTGCTACTGAACTACACATATATACAGGCATAAATTAACAATTCACATTCAATTTTCATTAATAGATACTGAATGTTTCAAGCTTACCACAATTCATGGAAATAAACACAGATACGTTGACTAGCAATGAATTCTGGCACAAATACTGGCACAAATTCCCATCTGCTTATGTTCCAGGCTTTTATTTAGCAAAAATATGAGCTGGCTTCAACGCACTGTTGCTTTATCAAGCTTATTTGAACTAGTGGTCTCGAACTAACGCTCCTAAGTGATTATATCAGCGAGTCTGGCCAATGGAGCCACGTTTCGACAAGTGTTTGAAAAAATTTTACCTTCCTACGTCTCCCCTAACAACCAAGGATAGCATTTATAGTCCGACTAATCGTGTGTAGCCTTACATATCATTCCAGCCAATCAGTTCAAATGTAACTTGTGGCCCATTTCCCGTACAATGGTGGTTTAAAAAATCTACCACTGAGCGATTCTGATTTTGGGTGTTGTCTGACAGCACCATCATTTTATTTTGGCTATAACTTGTTAATTCCTAGACTATTTGCGTAACGTTTTACATATTCTTTGTCAGCAAGCCCTAAGGAACCCAAATATACAAATTTAAAAGAGCTACGTGGCTGCGTTCAAAATATGCAATTTCTTCTACCTCCTGTTTCGAAGATGTGCTGTCTGGGTACTGTAATGTTTTCAAACGTAAACCCATCTAATGTCATCTTTTCTAATAAGCGTTTTCCAGGTTTTTTTTTAAAACCTAACTCTGGGAAGGGTAGTGAATTTTATCACTGTCGATCCGAAAAAGTTAGTGCATGTGGCCTTACACGCGTGATAGTAGTAATTGTGTATCGCGTTACGCTTGTTGGGGTGGCATTAATAGCGAGACGCGTGTTCAATTTTGCATGCGTTCCTGATTTTCAGCCCTCCCTTCTTTCTATTTGAGTCCATCTGTTCGTTCGTTTTGGTAACGCAGTATAATTAATGTTAGAATTAATTTAGGTCATTACGCAGTGTGCCTCTCAATGTTTTTCTCAGAAATGCAATACCCGTTTTAATGTGTTGTGGAAACGCTTGTATTTATGCAGTGGCTTATATTTAACGTGGAAACGTTACAATTTGCAGACGAAGCATAAAACAAAGGGGATTTCGAGTACATTCTTTGTGACAGCACTGTTATTTTACCATTGCTCTTTTCTTTATTAGAATTTATTTGTTAGGCTTTATATTTACCTGATAATTTATATATGTGGATTAGAATATTTCACGACAATATATTACCATGTGAATATTAATATGTGAAAATCGCTCGTGGATGTCTCGGTCATTTGAGGCTGGCAACCTCAGTGCATAGAATGATGATTTCATGAACCACCACTGCACAGGCTGGCGACTGCTTTATTGCTAGTTTCTTAAGGAGAACTAAATGCGTCGGTAGTCCCAAGTTCCATATGGCGCAGGCAGGGAAAGATGAAAGAAATGATGTACATTTTAATTATAATACAGTTTCAAACCAGTGTAAATGTCGATGTTTACATATTCACTTTAAAATTAATGGAAGTTTCAAACTTTTCAAATCAGTGTAAACATAGATAAAAACATATTTATATTATATTGTGAACTCTTTTCAATAAGTGGAAATGTAAATGTAAACATATGCTATCTGTACTATTAACCTTTTCATTTAAATATAAAGTAACTATAAAAGCTATTCTATTTAAATGTAAAGATATTTTTCTCTGGAGGGATTAAAGTTAATTCTCATCGAGGGTAAATTCTGAGTAAATGGGATTGTAGAATAGGAGAAAGGGGACACATAAGCATGTGTCGGGAAACGCAATACTCAGAAGAGCGTTTCGTTTCTATGCTTTTACCATAATTGTTGGTGGTGGTACCAGTTGAAGGGTACTATCTCTTGAACAAGAAGGGAACAGTGGCCTGAGCTTTAAGACGAGGGACCAACTTTATAGACTCTCCCTGACACTCCTGGGAACGAGCTGCACCCTACAATTTTGACCAGCGACGAGCGTGAGCAGTGTAAACAGAACCAACCCAGCGGGAGCAGAAACAACCACTGGCAGCTAAGTGCAAAATATACGCTGCCAAAGAGAACTTTTTTAAGAAAACATTCTACTATCCACCAATAATGAACTTTTGCTTTTAAACTATTCAATTGTTTTCAAACTGTTAAAACTTAAGTGATTTTTAAATTGTGTTATTTGTAATTCTACAAATTTAACTTCGATTTAATCATTTTAAATGTACTGCATGTTTGTCTAAGTCAAATTACTAAACACACTCTAAACAGAGTTATACCAGAAAAATAAGAATTCCACTGAGTAAATCAGAGGTGGGGGCTTGAACGAGCTAAGATTAATCATTGCTTAATTCTTCACAAAAAGTTGTTGGCAGATTCTAGAATTAACGTGCCCAGCCAATGCAGCATTGTTTTCGCTTATCTGAATATCTTGTGAACACGCCATTGAGACAGCAGCGTCATTACCCTTCTATTTACAGATCTGCCAAGAGTAATCTTGTGCGAAGATATACACCTTTGAAGCCCTACTAGATACTCTTGAGTTTTGGCCACTGTTGGACCACTACTGCAAAGCAGAGGAGACAATACCGTCACACTATCTATCTATCTATCTATCTATCTATCTATCTATCTATCTATCTATCTATCTATCTATCTATCTATCTATCTATCTATCTATCTATCTATCTATCTATCTATCTATCTATCTATCTATCTATCTATCTATCTATCTATCTATCTATCTATCTATCTATCTATCTATCTATCTATCTATCTATCTATCTATCTATCTATCTATCTATCTATCTATCTACCTACCTACCTACCTACCTACCTACCTATCTATCTATCTATCTATCTATCTATCTACCTACCTACCTATCTATCTATCTATCCATCCATCCATCCATCTGTCTGTCTATCTGTCTGTCTATCTGTCTGTCTATCTATCTGTATGGGTTACACACATGTGTAAACGTGCTGTCAAACGGCAGTTTGTGCTCAAGTACGTGTAGCCAAGTAGCGTTAGTCGCAATCTATTCTAATAAATTGTCAAACTAACGTAAATACCATTGTGCTGCTTACATATAAATAGAGAAACAAAAGCAAATTTAAACGAAAACGGAGTCATCTATTAGAATTTTATAATTGTATCCATGTAGGCACTAAGATCCCCAAAGGTCGGATATCCAATATAACGCTGGGTTAACCTTTAAAACGGAAATCATTGTCACGTGTCAGTTCAGACTCCCACTTTCATTATGTTGTCAATCACGTGGTTAACAATGCAATTCTGGGTCCTAACGTCATTTGGACTTTGTAGTTTTCCATTAGCCAGCAATACATTTCAACAAATGTAATTTTGGAGTTCACTGCAGTACTTAATGTATTATACGCGCGTATTGAGGAACAGCCCAAGGCAAAGTTTAAACTTGTAATCATTATCGAAATATCCCAACGTCCTTCTCAGGACGCCACTATCCGAGAAAAGATCGCATTATCGTCAAAATGACCAGAAATAAACCACACTCAAAAAAGAGGGAGGTTTACACCAGCCCACCAGCGCAGAACAGCCAGGGTAATCACAAAACCACAACCAACAATGACAGACAGCCAGAGAGCAAGACTGCCCCAAGTACTTGTGCCGGGACCGGCCCTTCTATAACTCCTGACACGACGGAGTTAGCTGTGACGTGCGTCGACCCGACTGAAAGTCTGAGTGGCCCGACTCCCTGCCTAGATGAAGAAGACCCAGAACATAAAGAAATACTGAGAGCGTTACGACAGCTGGAGCAGACGACGGAAAGAATAGAGAAAAGAAAACAGGAGCTTAGATCCATGCTGCCACCATCGCACGTACCCGACTCGTCACAGAGACCCGGTCTACCACAGAGAAGCTGCACCAGACAACGATGACACCACCACACGATGCCGAGATGATAGCCGACCCACCTGCAAGCACTATGAAAGAAGTGATAGAGACATCTCCTCAACACAGACAGGTACAAGAGGAAGATATCGCAGAGACCATTATGGACGCACTTCGAAGAATTGAAGACGGAGAAGAGTCACTTAGGCTCGCTCTTCAAGAAGCGATAGTAGAAGTAGCCCCAGGCGTGCTGGACATTGAAACCACTGAGAAGCAAGCTACCATTCCTGGTCCTGAGGAAAAAACAGCTGACAACTCAAGGGCTCAGACGCAAGATATGACGCCATATAACAAAGAACAGGAACAAGATTCGAACCAAGCCTATAGAAGGAAACAAAGACCAAACACTACAAAGACAAACAACTCAGAAACGATACATGAGATGATCGTAAAGATCACCCAGACGTCAGGAAGTGAGGCCTCACTCAGGGCCCTTCCCGACAACAAAGTGATCAACATCCTCGAGGTGATAACTGGAAGGAGAGGTATCGCCAAAGTAGGGAGGCACGAAAAGGGAGTCGTGCTTTCGCTCAACAACACGGATAAGACAACTTCACTGATGACAGAACTGGAGACCGGACCGAAAGAATTCATGTTGCCTCACCAGATAAAAGTAGTGATGGAGACCAGCAAGACAACAAAGAAATTGGTGCTAAGAGGGGTGGATACAAGATCGTCCGCTAGCGAAGTCCAGGGTTGCCTACAGACTGAAAACACAGGTGCCCAGGTCATACAGGTCGAGAGGTTAAGGACATGGAATGGAAAAGATACCAATGTGGTGGTACTTACTGTTGAAGGAGTGACAAGACCTGAAAGACTGACATTCAAAGAGACATCAAAGAGGACAGAGGCATATATCCATCCTGTGATGCAGTGCTCCAACTGCCAACAGTTCTCACACACAAAGAAAACGTGCAGGAGAGATGCAGTCTGTCGATATTGTGCGGGTGGCCACCTATATCGCGACTGTCCCAAGGCGAAGGAGGACCACAACTACAAAGCAATAAACTCAAACCGCACCTGTGCAAACTGCCTCGGAAACCACGGGGCTAGATACCGAGGCTGCCCGATGTTCCAGGAAACAAAGAGCATCCTGAAGGAAGCGGTTTCCAAAAACATCCCCTTCAAGGAGGCAAAACACAGAGTGGCTGCGGATGTTGCAGAAAAACAACGCACGATTGACAGACGACAGTTACACCAGCTGACCGCTGAAGTCAAACAATTGAAAATGAAACTCCAGGTCGAAAACAGACGCAAGCAGGCTCCCGAAGACGAAAAGGACAGCGGTGAAGACGTAATAGATCTACAGAACGTCAGAGAAATGATGAAAGACATAAAAAGCATTCAGCAACAGATAGAAGCAGATGTAAAGAGGCTGACAGAACAGAAGGAAGAAAACTCCAAAATCCTCAAGAGAATCGAAACAGAGCGAAGAGCCATTGAGGAAATGACATCAAACACAAGAGCGACCAAAACAAACGAGCAATCAGACGAGGAAGTCATCGAAGAAACACTTGAAAAACTTCTACCAACAATAATAGAAAAAGCACTATTACAGATACAGGAAAGCAGGAAGACAAGAGAAACAGAAACGAGGAAAGCAAAATCCAACAAAACGACACAAGACAGATAGGAAGGCAGGAAATGAACACCATGAACACGCCACGACCTACAAGCAACGAAGAGGAAACCAGACAACCAGCTAGTGGTCCTTTTAAGGACCAGTCCTTTTCAGGACTAACAGACGACTAGCACCGAAGAACCTAACACACAATATACCCCAATTATAACCAACTTTCAGGTTGAACAGGGTATTACAGCAACATAGTAGACGAAAACAACAACAACAACCTTACAATGAGATCAACTACAGAACTGCCTCCATAAGGAGCAAAAAGACAATGATTATGATTATTCAAACTACGTTACAATACTAGTGACTACTGATACCTTAGCACAATATACAACCGCTAATCGTGCAATATTTGTTGGGGATTCTTGTCCATATGTGACTATTGATACCTTAACACAATATACAACCGCTAATCGTGCAATATTTGTTGGGGATTCTTGTCCATATGTGACTACTGATACCTTAACACAATATACAACCATACTTTAGCACAATATACAACCATGCCTTACCACAATATACAACCATACCTTAGCACAATATACAACCATACCTTAGCACAATATACAACCATACCTTAGCACAATATACAACTATACCTTAGCACAATATACAACCATACCTTAGCACAATATACACCCATACCTTAGCACAATATACAACCATACCTTAGCACAATATACAACCATACCTTAGCACAATATACAACCATACCTTAGCACAATATACAACCATACCTTAGCACAATATACAACCATATCTTAGCACAATATACACCCATACCTTAGCACAAAATACAACCATACCTTAGCAGAATATACAACCATACCTTAGCACAATATACAACCATACCTTAGCACAATATACACCCATACCTTAGCACAAAATACAACCATACCTTAGTACAATATACAACCATACTTTAGCACAATATACAACCATACCTTAGCACAATATACACCCATACCTTAGCACAATATACAACTGCTAATCGTGAAATATTTGTTGGCGATTCTTGTCCATATGGATACAGCAATATATATTTGATAATTCCCAGAGTTATCTCTTCATCTGACCTCAAACCAGATCTTCCACAGCTGTAGGCACGTAGTGGTAATTGATCGGGCACCATTCTCATGAGACAGCCAAACCCCTTTATTTTTCTGTGTCATCATCATTTTCCTTTCTGTTTTGTCCTGGTAACGTTATTTTTTCTATTTATGCATTTCGTATCGCACAATGGGATTTTACTCTTCTGTGTTCTGGTCAGTCATCATGTCTAGCACAGCAAAGAGTTGGTACAAACTATACTGGTTATCAGTTTCCTTGTGGGGTAAGTCTCTGCTCTGGCTTTTTGACATCTTGTTTCAATCTCATTGTCCTGTCTTAAATTTTCTTAGAAAACGCTTCCAGTGTATTTTAAATCAGAAACCCTTTTAAGCTGGATGCTAATAACATGAATGTTATGTGGAGCTGGTGATCTGCAAATCTTCACAGTGTCTGTCTTTGACATGCTGATCTTCATGCTGTAACTTCCACCCGTAGAACTGTTATTCGTTTTCATCTTTGTACAAGAAGTAACTCATTTAGCGAGTTACATTCTTCATTATTATTGTATTAATAAACTTTCTACTTTCCATTCACAGATAAAACACAAAAGATGGTAAATTTTGTCTCACAATGAATCCAGGACATATCGACTGATCTCACCACCAATCGCCCCCTAGCCCAGCAGCAATTGTGTCAGCAAAACTATGGGCGGCCATTAAAGCCCCCGCACATTAAGACAGAAGCGATACATCACGTTACAGGGAATGAGCGGAAGTTTGAAAACTGCAGATGGCCTCAACACCGATGTCCTAATTTAATGAACGCTACCAAATCGTCTGTGTAGGCTATGTTTCAAGTCTGGAATTCTCTGTACCGCTGACGTTTATCGGCATATGGAGAATGCAATACCTGGCAGGGATTCTGTAATCCGTTGTATTAAGCGTTTGTTTATTCGGATTCGTCACAGTAACGGCAGATGACGTAAATGGCGATTTTACAACAATGCTTATCAAGATTCGTGGCATAACTGGTAACGGTGTAAGCGAAGAGTGTAAACCACGATTTTGTATACGCATGTCAGATTCGCAAATGCATAAATGTCGCTTCTGAGCTTAACCGAAATTGTGTTTCTATCATTTGACAGGACGAAATACATCTCGAAGTGTCATACGTTAAAACAAATTGTAGCCAGTACTTGAAGAATGTCTGCTAGCCAAGGTTTTTTAACCGGAAAGTTATTGTGGGAACTCATCTTCACCGAAACCGTAATCACATAAGTCGGCATTGTTAGCTGTTTTTAACTGGTTTCCAGTTGGCGGCACATAGATTCGTTTGCTGAACGATTTCCCGTCTGCAGCCACGCCTGCGCAAAAGGAAATTGGTTGAATTTCATCAAAGTTGGGTCCAACGCTGTTAATGAAAATAAGTCAATTTTGCTCGTTCCACAAGTTGTGAATGGTTTATGCCTGTAGTTATGTCATTAATCCTGCTAAACGCTCTTTCCTTCATACCGCTGATGAAATAGGGATGGCGTCAGGAATTTAAAATATGTTATTTTCCATATTGTATGCGTCACTGCCTAGGCACGTGTATTTTCTAAGGGCTGTGACATACTTTGTGTGCTCTCTTCTCCTCTCCGGCAGTATTCAACTTCATTTGTTGTGCGCACTGAATTATGTGCATTATTCAATTGATAGCACATTCTTTTTTCCTACTGTCATTGTTCATGCTTCGATGCATGACAGGGCCAAACAAGCGTATTGCCTATCCCTGAGAGATTAATTGAATCACTAAAACGTGTTAATACCACATTGACTCCAGGTAGAAGCGAACATGAAGTGTTTGCTTTAGATTGCATAATCACAACCGACTCGACTGTTTGCGACGGTTGATTATAGATAAACGAAATCTTGGAAGACTTTTGAAAGAGTGAACAGGAAGTGTGATACAGTCATCTTTGACAACCTTTTACGGATATCACAACTCCATATATGGACGATGACTGTATGAATTTTTCAAACGCATGAGTCATGGAGAATACTATATGAGAAGTTTTCATAACATGTGCTTTGAATGTATTGGCTGGCATTTGATGCACCAATAAACAATCGCGCTGATTGGGAGTTTTGTTGAAAACGCCAGGTGGAAACGTGGGCCGGGAAACTACGATATAACGTAGAACAAGTTTGACATACTGCACTGCATTCCAGAAAACATCAACGTAGACAGTTCGGACCTTGCCACAGAAAAGAATAGAGTTGCAGAATTACAGAGTTAACAGACTCAGCCAAAGCAGTATTGTTCTCGCTTTTCTGAATATCTTGTGAAGACTCCCTTTGTAATAGAAGTGTCATCACCCTTCTATCTACATCTCTGCCAAGAGTAATCTTGTGCGAAGTTAAATACCTTTGAAGCCCATATTAGATACTCTTGAGTTTTGGCCACTGGTGGACCACTACTGCAAAGCAGGGGAGGCAATACCGTCACAATTAATAATGTACATTACATATTTCACAGCGAAAGAAAAACAACAAATTATAAAACGTTGAATTAAATTATATATGAACATTAAACTACACAAGTTTACCTATATTTTTATTCTAAATACCAGTTGCTATTCCCAAACATAAATTTTTTTGTCACTAAGCCAAAATTGTATTCTCTGAGATTTATCGACTTCCTTCTCTCCGACAACCACGATTACTGATCTGAGCGCAATCCGTTGCCGCATTGATTTTGAAGTTGAAAATCTGGAAGTAATATTCCATCGTTTTATGTTTCTCACGTGTCATGTAATTGATGTTTGCTGTCTGAGGTTAGTCTGGAGTTTCGTTAAAGCGAAACGCATATTTGCTTATATGATCAGCCTAATATTCGTTTTATGTTTTCAGAATGAGTTTGGAGAAGTGGTTTACCAAAACACCAGAGTTTCTAATGACGCCAAAGCGTCTGATATTTAAAAAAGCAGTGTGAAGACGAATGACTAAGTGATACTGTCCTAAGTGAATATTACAGTGGTACAGTTGTTAGAGCTCTTGCCTCTTGCAGCAAAACTACCGGGTTATTGGTTTTTAAAAAACTGGTTTCGTCACATTCTAGTCTACCCAGCTGTAAATTGGGTACCTGATTTCGCTTTTGAGTTAGGTAAAACTATGATAATTAGCAAAACAGACGATAAACCCACATTAAAGATAAGCGTAAATGGGAAAATCCTGGAAGAAGTCAAGAGCTACGTATATCTCGGTCATATAATAACAGAAGATGGCAGATGTGAAACAGAAATCAAGAAGAGAATAGGAATGGACAAGGCTACATTCAACAACATGAAACATATACTGACATCCAAACAGTTATCTCACAAATTAAAACTGAGAATCATAAAGTGTTATATATATTCTGCATTTCTGTATGGTGCAGAAACATGGACGATGAATAAGCATTTGGAAGAAAGAGTTGAGGCTCTGGAAATGTGGATATATAGAAGAATGGGGCGTATCTCATGGAAAGAGATGAAAACAAATAAGGAGGTCCTAGAAAATCTAGGTATGAAAAGAGAACTAATGAGAGAGGTCAAAGTTCGGCAGCTAAAATACTTTGGCCACATAAAAAAGCATAACACCTTGCAGAAGACCATAACAGAAGGGAGAGTTGAAGGCAAACGTGCAAGGGGAAGACAACGCTATAAGTGGGAAGATAACATCAAGAGATGGACAGGAAAGAGTCTATCAGAGTGCACCACCAAGACAAGAGACAGAAGACGTTGGAGATCCATTACAGCCAACCTTCGTTGTGGAGATGGCAACTGATGATGATGATGAAAAGGCCAAAAAGAAAAGAACTGGTCTGGCCCACCCTATAAAGCTGAGCCTAGTATAGTGAATTCTCTAACACTTCTCTCCCCTACAGCAGTATCAGCTACTGTCACGTAGACAGTGACTTAATTTATTTTTCCATCTCGTCTCAATGTTATTACTCTTTAATGTTCTGTTTTCCTACACATTTTGTTTCTCTTTGCTTTGCTACCTGTGTGGCCTAATTGTTTTCTCCTTCTCAAACCCCACCCGAGGTTGAGGGGAGTTGTGGAGTAGGCGGAACATAACAGAACGATGTTTACTTAACGCTTAAAGTGTTTGGAACGAGCCAAAGACGGTTGGTCTGTGAAAGAATCTGGGGACACGGTTCGTACGGCGGGTACCCTCTATGTGGCCCGAACAGGGGAATTTCTCTGGTCGCTGGTCTTTAAAACGTTTGATCACGAGCGAACTATATCTAGCTAAGGTTGACACGTAGACCAGGTGACTTGGGATTGAGGAAGGTGAGGGGGAAGCTTTGTCTGGTCCTGAGTGGGACCTGAGTAGAGAGTCCCTTTTGAGGTCCTTAAAACGACGGTAGAATGGTTTGTAAGCTATAAGACTCGAAATTTTACTACGTCAAACACACTCGTAGAAGATTCCTGGCCCGTAGATGACCATCATGAGATAAGGCAAACTTTAACACAGTACTAGAATGTCGGCACGTATTCGCTTTTGCCTACGTTTGTTCACGAGCTGGGCTTTCCAGTACCTTGTTTGAGTTTAGAATGGCTTTAGTACATAAGAGATTAAGACTGTGAAATTTTAAGAACTAGGGTTAAACACATTAAAATAATATAATAAATTCCTAGCCCGTCCATATATGACCATCATGAGTTAGGCAAACTTTTAGTATAGAATATCTTATGTTTATAATTTTTCGGGGTGATTATATCATGTTTTAGCTTTATGATATATTCATGTTAGCTTTTATATATCTGTTAGGAAAGTGAATTCATTTCTGAGGACTTCTCCTAGTAATTTTATTCAGTGATAAGGTAGCGCTGTCTACGGCCTATTAAGTGGTGCTTAAACTGTTACGGTTTATCATGGGTTAAATGTTAAACTTACAATAACAGATATTAGGCGTAGAATCAGTCCACAGATGCTTATCAGGGGTTAAGAATAGGCTAAATTAACTGTCATTTCTGTAAGATAATGTCAGGTGTGGATTGTTCACTTTAAAACTGAATAGTGAGATGCAGGTAATAACTCTGGATTATAGGAGATATTCACTTATTCCTTTTTGATAGATATTTCTAGTGGCAAGGGAGGATCATTTTATGCTTACTTGTGTGGCTAGGCACTAGTCTATAACTTTCACTGAAAGCAGTCACCAGGCATAGATATAATTATATCTTATGATCTAGCCACAACTGTATTAGTATAGCAAGAACATTGCATTTTCTATGTACTCATTTGTGGGATATTAATATTTCGTTTCCCCAAAGGGACATATGACTTATTTGGTAATGTCAAATGCTGTAATCTGTTTATGTAAATTCATTTAATGTTGTAAGATGAATAAGCATATTCATTTAACTGTAACTACAGGTTAGGTTTCCTGTATGTTGAGATTGGGAGAAGAGGAGTAGATTTTTGATGTCAGAACATTTACTGACAGGTACCTGGGGGTGCAAAAGATATTAAGCCTATGCGGGCGCGTGTTGATAATTGATATTTTTAAGGAACAGGAGACATGGTTAAAGACAGTCCTAAACTATCATAGCAATAACTACAATAAATTTAATCCCATAGTGGAGCGAAACTTTCTGTATAAAGTTAGTGTGATTTATTATTTGCTTGAAGTAAAAGGGTGTCTCTTTTTGGGTCTCAGTTTCAGGGAGACCGAATCGCTAGAGCAGACTCCAGTCAGGCGAAGAAAGTCATATACTCTTCGATCTAGAGGGT
Organism: Oreohelix idahoensis; assembly: GCA_024509875.1. Lineage (NCBI taxonomy): Eukaryota > Metazoa > Mollusca > Gastropoda > Stylommatophora > Oreohelicidae > Oreohelix > Oreohelix idahoensis. Next base: position 701,412 of record JAMPIV010009326.1, on the reverse strand, counting down.
TTCTGAATACCGCTAGCGTAACGAATCGTCAACCCCGTTCCTGAATCAAAACCCCTTTTTGTCAACGCCAAGTTAAGCTCACGCAGTGCAACGGAGCCAACGCAAAATCTGGAATCGCCAAATGCAGTAGTAGTTCTCTACTCGCCTATTGGATTACCAGCCAGAGCATTGCGGCTTCCAGAATATCAAACCCGCTCAGCATAATTCCATATCACCCGCCTTTTTGTGCCTAAACGGGGCACTCAGCAAACCACAGCCAAACCAGTTTAAACAGGATTTACAGCCAAGCCGAGCCTAGCGCCGGATAAGCGCGCCTGGGACTCTTTGTCCTCAAGTGACTTCTTCTGGTGTATTTTCTGGATACTTAAAACCTCGCACGTATGAGCAGCCATCTATGGACAGAGTTCCAGCCCCCCTCTCGCGAGTAGCGGTCACCAACGTTTAGCACCAACAAAGAAAGTTTTGTAGGCTAGTCCCTCACGAAGGATCTACAAGTAATACACTTTCTGGAGCTAGCACATTTGGTCCCACGAAAAACAACAGACAGGCTGTCGCTCAGTTCGTATTTGGTCAGCAGGAGATAAACAACATCTTCCAGTGTTCCCTCGCGCAATTAGGGGTCACCAACGTTTAGCCCGACAAGGAAAGTTCGGTATTTCACTTCAGTCATCTTGAAAGATATTTATCGGTAAGACACTTTCTGGAGCTAGCGCCTTTGGTCCCCGAAAGCGGACCCTCTGTCGGACAGCTTAGTTATTTTCTCCGCGTTCTACAGGTTTTATGAGTGTTGGTGGTGTGTGTGTTTGTGGGTGTGTATTTGCATTATTGGTGGTTACTGATGATTATTTATGACTATTGATGAATATTTTGATTATTGATGTAATTTATGCTGTGTATGATGATATGCATTAATTCCATGCTTTTCTTCTTTAATAAAGTTTACACATTTATTAATGCACTGTTCCCGACCCTTTTCATCCATATTTACATTTTTAGCTCTTTACTAGAATCTCTATGTATGATAAGAGAAAAGAGTGAGAGCAGGAGATGCTTAGACAGTAAAAAGTGAGTTGAGGCTTGGAGAGAGAGATCATTTTGGTAAATCTTCTTCCAGGTTGTCTCAAGTCCATCTCCTATTTACACCTTATCTAAAGTGTAATCTATAACTCTGTCAGTCCACTATCCCTTGTCGATTTCACTACTATTGTCCAACTCGACAAATACTCTACCACTTTAACTCAACCACGACAGCTACGAGACTACCCCTACCTCTTTTACTGTCCCAAATACTTGATAAAAGACTGATGGACAAGATTCATTAAGTGCATCCTAATGCTACTGACACCTCAGTTACTAATCAGCTCCCCACGGAGAATAGGCCTTCAACAATCGTATATCTAGTGGGTCCCAACCTGATGCCGTCAGTCCAAGGTCTTTCTATGTCTTCCTCGTCACTTTCATGTCTGGCTCAGTTCTCTTCTTCGTGCGTTCTTTGGTCACCCTCCAAATCTCTCTAGTGTCTCTCTAATGTCTCTCTAGTGTCTCTCTAGTGTCTCTCTAGTGTCTCTCTAAATTTAGTGTCTCTCTAAATCGTTTTATTTCAGAGCAAATACTTCCTTGTAATGCTATCAACAGATTTCCTCAGTGTGCATGCTATACATCGCCAACGTGTTCTTATCATCTTTTTATTCCATTAGCACGTGTCCGGTTCATGTCATCAGTGTCACATTAGTGATCTTGTAATACAATGAAGAGGCTGACAGAATGGCAAAAGAAGGTTCACATCTACCTCAGCCGGATGTAAGCATAATTTTCGAGGAGGCGAAGAGTTTTATCAGAAGCAGATACAGAAACAAATGGAATGCAGAACATCCAGGTCACACACAGAATGATGCTTACTAACACCTCAACAGAAGAGAACAAGTGGTAATCTTCAGACTCCGCACTGGCCACAACAGATTGAGATACCATCTATTCAACAAACTGAAGATAGGAACTACCGATCAGTGTAACTGTAGCACTGATAAAATGACTGCTGAACGTCTGCTTCAAAGTTGCCCCTTATATGTGGTACAGAGAAAGCGCATATGGCCGACGCCAGTTCCTTTCGGGGGAAAGCTTTACGGGGATTCAAATAGCCTCAAACTGACTACTGCTTTCTTTGAGAACAATCAAGTGGACGTCCGAGAGTGTACGAAGAAGAAGAAAGAAGTAATACCACTTTATCCTTTTTTCAAGCAAGCACCCATTTATGAATGTCTGTAGCTTTTTGTTTGTTGTATTTGTTGTTCTCCGTGTTTCAGTCATACAATACACTGACTTATTAAATATTTAAACGCAAAGGATGCTTAGATAAAATCAATTCGTCCAAATTAAGGTAGTAGGATACCTTGATAGGGTAAAAAACTCAAATTTTCCTTTCAGAATCAAACAACCATGGGTATAGTGTTAGTATGGACTTAAAATGTTTGTCCACATAATGACCTCATTATCTATGCAAATTAGCTATCCAATATGTACAAGGATCTGATTGAAACTTGGCAAATTGAATCATTATATATAGCGTGAGGTCATGAACTAAAATGACAGAGATTGACAGAAAGGTTAATTTTAAATGAATTTTCAAAATTTATATTTCTGGAATGTTTGATATTTGTGCCCCATTATATATGTATGATGGTCATAAAACTAAAACTTTGAATTCAATTGTATCCATTTTAGGTCAGAATCTGTAAGATTATATGACAACCAACTGTGTTCATTCCGAGAAAACAAAGAAAAACAGAAAAAGAACTCACAAAATGAAGTTTAATGAGCTCCTGTTGAATAAAGGTCTCCTTCTACTGCAGCTGCAGTATCTATGAATCCCCTTTTCAGTGCTCTCAGGGTCTTTCCATTGCCATGTCCTTACTTGCTGAATAGATCCTGTGCAGCGTTCTCCTGTATGCTTTCTTTGCCATGGGTTGACTTGTGTTCATGTATATCGAAAAATTCTGCAATGCACTGTGGCCTTTCCCAATAGAACGCACAAATGCCACCATTCGCACATTTACTTCTTTGTTTGTGAGTAGCTGAAGATGAAACATCAGAAGTATTGAAATTGGCATTCCATTCGCCACAGTTTGTGCACTTGATACTGATTTCATGACAAAAGCCATTCCGAGTCTCTTCGACGATCTCACAGGTCAGTGAGTACTGATAACATTTGTCACATCTAAAGTAAGCGCATAAAAACCCAAACAGTAGTTTTATATCCATAAGGATAAACCCATTTCCTCTGTTGTCATTTTTAGCTTGTCCTTCACTTTCTTGGACCTTTATGACCTTTATTTTCTTTGCTGAGAAGCACAGAGGCTTTATAGCGTCACTGTCGACAATAGGTGTCTCATTTTCAGACAACGGTTTGTTGGTGTACATGCCTCCCAGTCTTTGTCTTATTTCCCATTGTGAACAAAAGAAGCTCTGCTAACTACTATTATACAGAATCAGTATAAAACTAGCAATAAATAGAGTTGATGTTGATGAAAATGCACAATGCATGTAACAAATGTTGAAATTTACGATCAATGCTTTCTAGACACACACTTTTGAAAAATTCATAAGAAATCATTGAGTGATTCCCCGTGGAAAAATTATAAATATCTTTTTCCTGTTGCCTCAGTATAATTATAATTTCGCAGTTTTACAATTACGCACCTTCATGTTGGGTCATTATTCACATGGTAACCAACTATAAACATTGGTTGCTATGCAAATCACTCAAGGGGGTGTGTGTAGAAAAACACTGATTCCTATCAAACCAGAGTATCTCTAAGCTTCTATGAATTATTTTTAGTTCAAGAACATGTTGACGATGATTTAAAGCTTGAAAATGAAAATTGTTGGATTTTTATTTTTTTTTAACCTTTTCTG